>ML682055.1:1155125-1158427 GCA_007922195.1 Podocnemis expansa
CTAGAGGAGGCAGTTTAAGGAGCCTTTAAGAGCGTTTTAAGTTGAACACCTTAAAATAGAGGCAGTGAAAATCACTAGTCCCTTTTGAAAATCTTGGCTACATATGTATCAATCTTTATCCAAAGATGCTAGGTCTTTTTCTGAAGATATAATACACGACCAGATCCCTGCCTCAAAGTCTTTACTGTGTAATTTTGGATGTGAGCGAGGAAGGGGAAAAGGTGGAGAAGAAGGGGTGTCACACTGGGATGAACAGATGTGTACTTTGTACAACTTTGTGGTCCTGGAAAGGTGTTTTATAAATAAAAGGTGTTGAATTTTAAAATGTAGTAGTGAATATTGTTGGAAAAACTCTAGGCTATGGAAGAAATGGGTTTTAGGAGGAATCTAAATATTATGATCAGATGCACATTTGTGTGTTCTCACTCTGTGGCTCAGATACCAAATGATGGGTACAATATTAGAAACTAAATAAAACAGAAGAAAACTCTTGAAATACTTAGGAGCTGAACATGTGATTTGGAATACATTTATTTGCTATCACACAGGTATAATTCAGGATGAGTTGTGCAGGTGGCAAATTCAGCATTTGAAAAACTGTGGCAGTTGGACCAAGTAATCCACCATCTTTATTGGCTTCATCATATCACAGACTCATTCAACCAATAGAATGATTGTATGCTGATTACCTGTAGAATAAGGATAATGATTGGTTAAGTTACCTCTGATATCACAATGGTTTACAACTCTTGCTGTGAGGCATGCATACATATCTTACTCATATCTTACTACATCAGCAAGCCATTTCTAAAACTCCTTCAATGACCAAATGTTTTGAGAACTGCAATTGGTGTAGCCTCCTGCCGGGGGGTTCCTGAGGGTGGTGCAGAGCCCAGAGATGCAAAGGGGGTGGGGCTAAAGGGTTGCATATGGCTCCAGAGCCACAGGTTGCAGTCCTCTGCACTAGACCATGGGTATAATTCATAGATTAAATGGCTGAGAAATTAGAAGTTGGACAGTAACAGCCTGAATCCCAGTGATGGGTGAACCTGGTAATATTCTAAGTAGAAAGAGCTCTCATCCATGACTGAAGCCATTAATTCACACTGGTATTCTAGGCTTTAGAGTGGCAAGCCTGGAATCATATCATACAGTTAAAGAAAATAGGCAAAAATTTTTCATGGGAAGAAAAATAATGGACTAAGTCCCTTTTTCATCTCTAGATTCTGTGTGAAATCCTGTTCCTATAGTAGCAAATGAGTCCACAGTATTACTCCATGAAATTCTACATACTTTATGCAACAAAAGATTGTACATAAACACACAGACAGAACCAAATTCTGACCTATGAAAAGCATGTGCTGCTTCTAACTGAAGTTAGTTAAAGCTTCCTGCGACAATTAAGGAAAGATTTTGGCCCAGTGATTGGCCTAATCTATCATTACTAATATATTGTTGGCCCAAGGTAAAAATAACACTGGGTATTCTAGAATATTGCCCTCTTCCTGCTGATATTGGCCCATCAAGTTGGCGGCTATTTGTTATGTTGCCCCCAAAAGGGGACAAAGAATAAAAGATTACAAACAAATTAGATTTTTTTTTCAGTTATTATATGGAAAAGGAGATAAAGGAACACATTTCTTGAAGTCATCATACATTTTGGGGGGAAACCTGCAGGTCTCTTGAGGAGAACCTGTTCCCTTGAAGACTGTGCTTGAAGAGATTCTGGGGTGGTTAAAATAAGCAGGAACACCCTGGAACTGCCCACAAATTTGAGGGGCCAGAGTTCTGGGGCCCTGAAAAATAGAAAAATCAGGTAGAACACAAGCTCCACCCTGCCTTGGCCCAGGAGCTGCAGTCAAGCTGGAGGAGTTTTCAAATCTTTCGGGAGCAGCCTGGCCAGGATCCAGAAGAGGTCACGGAGTCCAGCCCGCTGCATTCATGCCAGACCAAGTACCATCTTCTAGAGCAATGCAGGGGGCAGTGTGTGAGACCAGGCTGAGGCTGGGGGGCACAGGGGGCATTGTGTGAGAGCAGGATGAAGGTAGGTGGGCCAGGGGGGCAGCATGTGAGATCAGGATGAGGGTGTGGGGGACAGAGGGGGCAGCGTGTGAGGCTGGGATCAAGGTCAGGGAGGTGCAGATGGGTGAAGGGGAGCAGTGTGTGAGGCCAGGATCAGGGCCAATGTTTTTATGGGGCGATAAGAGATGTGTATGGTGCTGAGAAGTGGTTGCAAATGCCTATCTGGGCTGGGGCCCACACATGCATTAAAGGGGCCTGGACAAAACTGGAAGGGGGCCCAGAGATTAGGAGGGTTCTGGGGCACATCAAATTATACTTTAACCACTGAAGACATTCTATATGATATTGTTGAGCATCCTATATAGGCTATGTCCCTGCTGTGTGCACTGTTGCCATCTGTTGTCAGTTTATCTTTTATCACAATTGTCTTTTGTCATGTGCTTGATTATAAAAGCCAAAGTATAGAAATAATACAAAATATATGTATATAGACAGATGTATAGACTGATGTGTGTAATATATACATCATGTGTAACGTAATAGTAAATGCATACACTCCATATACACATAATTCAATATGTTTCTGCTACAAGTTGTACCACGGACACAATACATCATCTGGGTTAAACATAAAAATAGGAGTAAGTAGAGCTCAACTTGTTACTGATACTCATTTTCTGATTGATGCTGGGCAAGTCATTTATAAGAATTCCCCTAGAAGTTGTCTGATTTTTGGTAGTAGCGAAAATCTCCTAAGAGCTGAATTCCAAAGATTTCGTTCATTCACACAATCCAATTGACCTTTGTGAAGTCAGCTGTTTGGAGAGATTAATCTTATGTGAGCATCTGGTGACTCTAAACCAAACTGCAATACTGGGTTATGTTATAACCAGCCCATGTCCAAACCTGATGCACATGTTAACAGTGGCTTCTCATTCTACTGATTTTCCTGTTCCATAAGAAATGACTCTGAATGCATCTCTGAATCCAACCTAAGACCATTAACATCACAATGTGGTTTGCTTTAAATGTCACATTGCATTACAACTCAACTTTAGGATTAACATGCCTTGGTGATGGACATTGACCCTTCCCTGACACTCATGGTGAAACAACCAACTTTGTCCTACTTCACAGATCTATATGACAACTTTTTCCACACCCATCTGTGTTCCTTACTCCTCACTCTGGGAACAGGATCTCTCAGAGGAAGGATCTTCCTGAGAAGCCGCTTCTAATGAAGCCCTAATGCCTGAGGCAGGTGGGGGAGGTCAACACCA
>ML682055.1:1158827-1272061 GCA_007922195.1 Podocnemis expansa
AGATGACCTCGTGGGGTCCCTTCCAACCCTATGATTCTATGATTCACCATCTTCCACTCCTGCCCCTTATACACTGAGAGTTGGCATCCCAGAAAGTCTCCTACGATGAGATTGCATTAATAAAGCACACTGGTTATTTTTTCCATCAAAAGGTCATTTCACTGAAAAATAGCTTGATCAGAAACAAACATATTAAACCCAAACCCTATTTTTGCCAGTCACATTTTTGGTTAAGAAAAGAGTGAGTTTTTGACAATCTAGAATTTTACTAACAAATGAAAAATGTTTTTCCATAAACAATTTTGAAAACTGTTTTTTATTGACATGTAAACTAAAATACATTCTGGGAAATTCTGACACAACAGCTTTTTCAAAATTTTCCTGTAAATATGAGCAATATAATATTTTCCAACTAGTTCTTGTTGTGAAGATAACATTTCCAACACTCCAGGCCATTAAAGGTAATCTCGTGAAGTTTTGATTTTGTTTTCAGAAGAACAGACAGAATTGACTAAGGAAGGTGCATAGCTGTCGCTGCTCTTTTTCCATCTTACTTAAAAAAAAAAACCCTCTTACCTATTCATTTCATTTTATACATTATTTCAATATATGGGTCAGGTTCTGACATTAATTCCATGAGAAAACATCTGGAATAATTATTTGGAATAGACTCTCTAGGTTTCTCCCTGCATAAGTGTCAAAATAATCAAAATCTAGCTCCCAAAATAGCAGGGAAAATAAAGGAGTTTTTTTTAAAAAAAAAACTTAAGAGATCTATCACAGGCAGTATGGAGTATTGATTAGAATGGTAATATTCTCACTCCTGGATGAGAAGGTGCTTCTAAATTTTGAGAGAGACTTTGCTGAAGTTTAGGCAATGCCTGTAGAAACTCCTTTCTTTACATTTGTCCTTCTTCTCCTAGATGGCAACTTGGCCTGTCAGTTTTGTGTCACTGATTGTTTATGCCATAAATGTCATTTGGAATGACAACACGAGGAAAAGGTCAGGGCTATTACTGAACATGCATAAACCCTGGAGCTTAATACAGTCAAGACACTATGTTTCGGTTCCTAGGAATGACTGGAAAGAAGGCATCAGGAGGAAATAGTTAGGCATTTTCAATGTTGCTTCATGAAAATCATTCCTTAGGGCTCAGAACAGGACTTAACTGAGTGGCCTTCTAATTTTGATCCAGGTAAAGTATGTTGATGAATTAAGAGCAAGTGTTCGCCTTACTGCCATGGAAGTAGAGTTTATCTGTGTTTTATTAATTGCTTGTAGTGTTCTTATAAACAGTGTTGGTCCCAGGATATGCGAGAAACAAGACAGGTGAAGTAACATTTTTTGGGCCAACTTTTTTTGACAACAGTGACAAACTTTCAAGCTCCAGAAGGCCTGAAGCTCTCTGAAGCGCAAAAGCTTTTTGATTTCATCAATAAGGATCGATGCAATAAAAAATATTTCCTCACTCACTTTCTCTTTTTATTATATCATGGAATGAGCATTGGTCATATAATTGGAAACCATCCATAGATCATTTAATAGTTGTAATTGTTCTGCAAAAACCTCAGAATAGACTGCACCAGGGGAGTAGTGTGTTGTCCCAGCCTCTTTCTACTGACTTAGGAGAAACAGAAAAAGGAAGAGGGAGGAAGAAAATCAAATTCCAAATTAAAGTAGTCACAGAAGGAGAGAAGAAAGCAACCTTTGCTAATTGCCACATGCTGACATCCATGGACTTGTTAGGGAAACTCATAAACAGATGACTCCCCAAGTGATAGTAGACTCCCTTAATTGCTTTAATAAAATAAATAGCCATGTGAATCATCACTCACTCTATTTGATCAATAGTAGACTAATCTGAACATGGAAAAGAAGGTTGACCCTTCTTTTGTCCTCTACATATCACAAGCTTTTGATTGGTCTATGACAAGCTTAGGTAAGAAAAAATATTTGTCGCTTTCCACCACAAGAAGTTGATCCAAAAAATTATATTACCTCATTTAACTTGTCTCAAGTTTGTTATGGGCAGCCAGGGCTGTCCCTGGGGAGGGGGGCAGCTAGGATAACAGCCCTGGTCCGCACACTTTGGTGGGCACCACAGGGCTGACTGGCACACAGTTTTGCTTCTGGCCCTGGAAGACTGCGTCGGAGGCCATATAGCATGCCAGCCAGCCCTGGCATGCCCCACCCCTGGGGACGGACCAGTCGGCCCAAGGGCGGGGATGGAGTGTGGATCCCAACTTCCACCTGCCCCCCAGCCCTGAGTGGGGGTGAGGCCTCCCACAAGCCAACTGGGTCTGGGCGTTCTCCCCCTCCCCAAGGACTGCCCTGTGGACAGCAGCTAGTTGGCATTCACCTTGCTCCTCACAAACAATTCAGACAAAGCGTTGTCAAGGTAAGTCGTGTTTTATATAAAATAATATGTTTTCTGATTAATGTAAACAACTAGAAGCAGACTGGGTCTCACAGAGACTGGAAGACCTGTGATAAAACCTGCATCATTCCTTTCCCCCTCACACATATATTTAAAAAAAATGAAATTTGGAGTAAGGAAGAAAAATCCTTTAATATTCAACTTGACACTCAGATTTGATTTCTTGATCAGAACTTTTGGACAGCATGAAGTGGGCAGCTGCTTCACTTACTTATCTCATTTTAATTATTTATTTTAATTGTACAAGCACTTAGGTAGCAATCTTGGCACTTAATGGTCCATGAAAACACGGCCAGAAATTGAAATTGATCTAAATCCACACAGCAACCAGGAGCTTTATATCAGTAAAACTAGAGTTGTGACTGCCAATTGTCTTGCTGTACAATTTGTGAAGAAAACAGCCTCTCTAATAATTATTATTCCATTGGGGCAAACTAAAATTTGCATTAGTGAATCTTTGATTGGTCCCATTTGTGACAGTAGCTTACTGGCACATTTTGAATGGGGCTTCCCATTCACCGTCACAGCTAATGAGCCTTCTCTTTCAAGAAAGATACACACATTCTTTATAAGACTGGGTTTTGAAGGACATTTGTCTGTAACATTCACCTAACTCTGATAACCCTGGAGTCTCTGATGAAAAGAAATACTAAGTCATAGTTTGGGATTAAAGTCTGGCCTTGCAGCTACCTTGCATGTGCTATATATCAGCTCCTGGACAAGACGCATGCTGTACTTGAACCCCCTGGGTTTATGCCCCAGCCTCTGATGAGATTAAGAATGCAATCAAATGCTGTTGATGGTCTTAGTCAGAACAGATCTGATTCCAACACGATGAAAACATAAGGAATCAGGCTCATGGTATTTTCCCCCTGTTCTCTTGTCATAAACAATTGTTGCAAATGAAAACATCAGGGAGCAGTGCTGTTAATGTTAGTTATTCAGATCCCAGCTCCAATTTGAACTTCTTCTGGGAACTGAGATGATTGCCTTAACTCTTTGAATGCAGAGAAATGGCATATTTAAAGGCAAAACGGCAGGGGACAGGAAGCAAACATCTAGAATTAAGCCATCTGAATCGTTGTAAGAAAAATACAAAAGACATTATTTCTTATTACAAGCAAAAGTGTATGTCCCCCCAGCGCTGCTAAATGCAAAATCCTGGTGGATGTGTCTGTTTTGATAAAAGTCATGGAACAATGATATTTTACTGTAGAAGGTTGCAGGATGGGAAGGGTGGGAATAAATTGTGCTTCCCCATATCAGCCAGCACTGCAGAATTAAATGCATTCACTCACCTGCCTCACCATGCCTGAGCCTGTTTGTTTCAATCTCTGTGATGCTGGGCATGCTTATTTTTAACCACCGGAAATTTATAACAGTATGTTTTTTGAAATATGAAGGGGTGAGTTTTGCTTCAGTCATGCAGCTCTCCATTCAAGTGACTAGAGGATTCATGGCTAGTTCATTCACATACCCCTGTGTAGATGTAACCATAAGGTACTAGCAGATTTGGTGCATTATGGAGCAGGGGCTAATACTGTGTGCCATGGGCTAAAGTACAGGGCACAGATAGAGTAATGAGATCTAGATTCTGTTTCTACCTGAGCCACAGCCTCAACAGGCTTATCTTGGGTAAGTTCAGCCCCATAATGCCTCAGTTTCCTCATTTCTATTTATAAAACTCTACAAGTTATTTTCCTGAAGACCCGTCATAGTGATATAGTTTTACGTAATTCTGGAGAGAATCTTTAAGGCTGGAATTAGTCTCAATTATCCTCCCAAACTGGTAGTTAGGATCTTTGTATGTAAAGCAATTGCCTATTTTATTTGCACAGGAGTTTATGCAAAACCACAAAGTACAATAGAAAAAGCATCTTAGGTATGGTGGTTGGCCTACATTCAACAGAGACTGTAGTGTCTGAAAGGCAATATGGAGCAGGGATGCACTGCAAGATGAATGGAAAGCAGTGTGGTCTGGGGAGTGTTCAGATTTTTTTTTTTTTTGGTGTTTCAAAAGGAATTTTTTACCCCAGGCCAGAAGCCTATGTGTCAGAGAGACTGTCTCATTTCTCTGCTCAAAGCCTGTCAGAGATGACTGAGATTTGAAAAAAAAGCTTTCTGATGTGGATGAGGTCAAGGGAGGCAGAGCTGCTAACCATCAGTCACTGCGTCACTGGTGAGCCAAGATGACACGTGAAAGTGAAAAAACATGAAGCCGTGATCTCTGGAGGACCGGGGGAAGAAAAGAAAAGAAAAAAAAATAGGAAAGAAAGAAGAGGTGCAGTTCAAATGGTCACACCAGACTGTATGCATGGCATTAGTATGCAGCTGGAATACAGGAAAATCTCAGTTCCCAGTTGGAAATGTTCTGAAGAAAGGGAAACTGACTGGAGGCAAAAGATATATTAATAATACTCTGCTTAATCAATACATTAAATCCTCCAATGTATTTTTGTACAAGACTTCTCTGCGAAGTTAGCACCTGCAGTGGTTTCCAATTCCATCAAATTGTGCTTGCAACAGGTTAAGTCAGGGCTGCCCAAAACAACTGGCAACAGAAGAGGGCCATACAAATGGACAGCTGAGCTTCCTGAGGGTCGCACTTGATTTGCATAGAATGGAGCAGCTGATCGTCACCAGTGTCACCTTCAAACTGACGTTCAGAGATTATTGGTCTTGGCCTGCAGTGAGCCAAGAGGAAACTGCTCATATCAAGGTAGAGCATCACAAGCTGTGATGTTTAGTCATCGCTGTTCACACGGAAAGTGCAGTTCTGTCTTAAGCGTTGGGTAGGATAACTGGCTTTAAGAGGACATAAGCTAAACCATAAAAGGCACTGGGATAGCAGAGTGAGATTAAAACAAACAAAGAGTCCTCTGGCACTTAAGAACTAACAAATTTATTTATTGCATTAGCTTTCATGGGAGAAAATCCCACTTCATCAGATGCTTTGAAGAGTGAGATTGTGCACAGGAAGGAGCTATGCCAAGACAGCTGTATTTACAGCTTGTTTTACTTGTGACGTGTGGTTTTATTACATCAGTCAAAAGCACAGCTTTGCCGATATGACTGTGTGCGCTAAGTGTGTTTTGCCAGTTCTGTATACCATTCCTCCTACACCAGTAAAGCACTTCTAGTTTGCATGCAGCCTGAGGCTGCACAGACTTCTGGAAACATCTCGTTCACCCACAGAATGCTTAAGGAGACTCAGCGATTCAAATCTGAGAGGCGAACTCAGCAGAAGTTGCCAGTTCCACCTCATAACTGGTCAAACTGTTGGGCTGGATTCTTATTTAGGCTTAGGGCCTCTCTAGCCCCCATTTCAGCACTTGGCATAGGTGTCAATGGTTGCATATATCCACTGATGCACACTTTAGAATACTTTCACACTGCATGAGTGTGTGTACAGGAGTCAGTGATGATTAGACTGATAGAGTTGAATTTCTACTCAAAACTGGCCCAATTTCTCTCAAACCCCTTATGTATCTGGCTGACTGAATGTGGACTAGCTCATGAGTGTTACAGGGCCAAATGATGAAAGACAGAACCGAGAGTAAGGAGCCGTTTATTCAGTTCAGCATTTAGGACACTTGCTCCCCTTCACCTCATGACCAACAAAGTGAGCACCGAAAATTGCGCATTTACAGCATATACGCACTTTAGCTTTGCAGAATACAAGCCTGCCCTTTCTTTTTTGGTTAACCCTTATGTTTTTCCTCCATATCTTTGCCTACCTCCTCATATCCTGTCGAGATTGGGTGAATGACTGCCTGGTATGTTGTGACCTGGCCCTCAACCCATTCCTTTAAAAATGCCATAAACCCTTCTGAAGCTGGGTTGTACAAGTTCAGCTGGCTCCTGGTGTACCTTTACTGGCGTTGTCAGGGAGGGTCTTCGACATCAGGATTTACCACACTTCCAGGTTTTTGTTTCTTCCCTTATTTTGTTGCATGCTTATTTAACGCCCCACCACAGAGCTCTCCTTATGGGGAGGTAGCTGTCCTCCTTCTCTGCAGAATTACAAAATGAGGAGTAGCAAGCAGAACAGGGAGCTAGTAGGGAGCTGTGTACTTAATTGCTTGTTGTTTACGCAGTTTCATGTGACAAGCACTTCCTTCCCTCCATTTGCTAAGCTGGGAGTTTCTGCAGAGGATGGATGAGGCCCCTTTTGCCTAGATCCTACCCAGCTCCCTTTGGTCCTGGCCCAGCACTAAGACCCTTTCCCTTCCTGAGCCCACAGTGAGGTGCCCAGTCCTGGCTGTTTTGTGACACTAATTCCATGGAGTTGGATCCTCTGCTACTGAAAAACATTGCATCAGTATTGAAGTCAATGGAATATGTTATTTAAACCAAATTAGGATCTAGTCTACTGCAGTCTGTAGGATTTTCTAAGGGTAAGTCTGTGCAAGAGGCTCTGTTACGTCGACTTAACAAGGTTGACTTTAAGGTGATTTAAGTTGTTAAATTGACTTAGAGCGTCCAAACTGAAAACTCCTGTCAACAGCCTGTATCCACATTGTCAGGTGCTAGGTTGGGGCTTGGCAACACAGGCTTAGTGAGCCACCTGTGGCTCACTGAGAATCCCCTTCTGGCTCCCTGGAAGTCTCTTCCAGGGAGCCAGGTGTGCCCGGGGACTCCCTGCTTATCCTTCCTCCCAGCACAACCGCATGAGCCGGAGCCGGCTCAGCAGTCACACCGCGGCTCCCTAGTATTGGTGGGGGGGGCATGGGCACCACATCCTCTGTCCTTCTCTCCTTCCCTCCGCTGGTCGGCGGAGCAGTGCTGCTCCACCTACCAGCCAGCCCTTTCTCCCAAAAGCGGCTGGCGCGGAGCTGAGCCTTGCAGAGCTGGGGCCCTGGCATGGCCCCTCCATGGAGTTTGGGTCTCTTCTACCTAGCCACCCCAGGCCCTGGATCAGGCCCATTCAGTCACGGGGTGGCTGGATAATAGTGGCTGCGGAGGGGCTGTGCCAGGGCTCCCGCCTCCATAAAGTCCCAGGTACCAACCGGCAGCTCTTGGGAGGGAGGGCTGGCTGGTAGGTGGAACATGCCGCCTGTGCATCCCCCCGCCAGCGCTTGGGAGCCACGGCTCCGGCTCATGCAGTTGGGGGAGGCAGGAGGGGAGAATGGTTCTTCTTGCCAACCTCTGTGCTAGGTCAATCCTTCCTGGTGGCCAGGAACTCTGGGAGGAAGCCTGGAGGCCAATTAAGTCGATTTAAGGGCTATTCTCCGTCTATACTTGCTTAAGTCAACTTAATAAGGTTGACTTAAGCATTAAGTTGATCTTAAGGCATGGTGTTATTAAGTCAACTTAATAAAAGCCCAGCATGGCCATGGGAAATCTTTAGGTTGACTTAAGCTTCCTTAAATCGATCTAAGGTGCCAGTGTAGATGTACCCTGACTGAGTAAGGAAAACATGATGAAACCTTTGGATTTAAAAAAAAAAAATCAGAAAAATCCCAGCCTTGCAGAGGAAACGCCCTGCCAATTTCTGATCAAGTCGTTTCAGTTTAAGCGTAACAAATGTTAGATATGTGCAGCACAAGCCAATAAAGGTGAGCACAGAAACCAGTACAGGGACTGATTCCAACTACTGTTATAGCTCCATTGACTCCAGTGAATTATGACTCCCATGAGTTTAGTTCATCTGTAGGCAGTAATCCGGCATTTTAAATATCAGTGGGAGACTGATTTAGATCAAACCATGATTTCTACCTTTATTTTCAATCAGCTAAATTCAGTAGTGTTCTTTCACTGGTAAGGGGGGAAACTGATCACGAAAGTGAAACTCACTAAATACAAAGTGCCATCAAAAGCACAAGACAAAACTAAAGTCTTTTTTTTTTTAAGTAGGCATTTTCAATTATGCTCTTAAATTCATATTTGGGCTAAACTAATGATTTTATATGAGAGCTTAACAACCCACAGTAATTTCATGCATCTATTTTTGGAAAACATGGCCTCAAAACACAAGAAAAAGATGGCAAAAGATGAAGAAAAAGATGATTTTTCCTAATCGGTAAATGGTCCTGCCTGATTCAATGTATTTGAGTGGGACCAAGAATGAAGATTTGTCCCTTGCATTAAAAATCCCATCACAATGAGTTTAAAATATTACATTAGTCTTTTCTATAGCAGAACTCTTTGGGGGCATCTTTCCAGTTTCAGATAGCTACAGGAATTGTCACTGAGGAAAATAGTATCCCTTTGTAACAAGATTTGACTTTGCAGTAAAATATATATTTTTATTCTGTGTGGTTTTATTTTATATGTCTACAATCAGCCTGCATTGATTTCTTTGCTTTTGTCATCCGGAAGCAATTTACATTAGTCATTTAAAAAAAAAAAATCACGCCTTTGTATTAAAGAAAGAGAGAGGGAGAGAGAGAGAGAGCATATCCAACAACAACTTGGAGTAGATTTACAGTTCTTCAGCCTTTGCTCTTGCCTTGGAGCCTGATGGGACTCTGGTGTCCTTGGAGGAACGGCAGAAGGAAATGCTAGGGGCCAATTGCTGATTTTATCATTCAAACACAAAATTTGTTACACCATTTTATCGGTCACAGGGAAAGCAATTATAGTGTGGTTCAATTTTCCACTCAATGGATGTACTGGGGATCAAAGTCAGCTTTTATGATGGGAAAAAATGTTTTGCTATTTTATTTGTTATTTAAAACTAAAAAATATGGCACTTTCAGTAGAATACATTTTGTTTTTTTCCCCCTGCTCATGAGATAAGCCACAGAATCAATGCTTTCTCCTCTTAAATAATCAGTCTTCCTTCCCCCACCTTCCCATCATAGTATTAAACCCAGAAATGAAATTTTCACGCTTAAAAGCAATACAGAATTAGACCTCTAATCACAAAGACTAAGGGGGGATATTGACAGGATGCCACGCTGCTTGTTATGAGTGGTTTTCTTTTTGTATTTTTTTCAAAAGAGCATGTTTGGCGAGTATAAATTAATTGCCACAGAGATATAAAATACTTCAATGGTGGCTAGATATCTGATCAGTTTGTAAAAAGCAGACTAATTTATTTTGTGGACATACCAAACATTTTGGGTGGGATTCCGTCACTGCAAAAGATCCTGCCAACACCCCAATTAAACATGCATTCTCTTTTATTGTAAAGTTTTTATTTATTCCTCTACAAGGGAAAGAGGGAAGCAAACTAAAAGACAACTGAGAAAAATGCATCCTAACCACAGCTGTAATGTAATAATCACACTTACAGTAGCACTTATGAAGAGCTTTTCATCTCCAAAGCTCTTTACAAACGTTAACTAATAAATCCTTAAAACACCCCTGTGAGGTAAGAGAGTATGAGATGTAAGAGCAAAATGTCACCACATCAAAGAAAATCACATCAATTATTCAGTCAAATATTTTAATCACACGGTCTCAGAAAGCAAGACAAGTTCATGATGATTTTCTTGCTTTTTGCACTTATGCAATGTGTTGTATTTCCTAGATTTTCTGGATAACTTAATACCACAGACGAATCAGCAATTTTCAGTTCATTAGCCGTCTCTTGCTTTTGCACAATTAACTTTTTCGCTTTGAAATCAGAGCCATCTTTGCTATAAATAATGTGTGTTCCTGGCAAATATTTAGGCTCTGACCTAGCAAAGTGCTAAAATGCTTAACTTTAACATTGAGGACCATTCACAGGTTTAAAATTAAGCATGTGCTTGGCTAGATCCAATGCTTACTTAAAAAATAAAATAAAATAAAATAAAATAAACCAATAGCCCAGGCAATGAGCAATTCTGTAAACTGAGTTCCAAAGGGGCAGCCGTGTTAGTTGGATTTTCTACCATGAAAGCTCACGTGATAAATAAATCTTTAGTCTTAAAGTGCCACAGGACTCCTTGCTCCTTTTTCTGTAAACTGAGGTGCTGTGTAGCTCCAGCCCCAGTGCGGCTGATCTGTTCAGCTACCCACCGGAGGCAGTCACCATATCACATCACAAGCTGACCCCAAGAAGTCAGGGATTTAAAAAAAAAAATCCAACATCCCTCAGACGTAAAGGCAATCAACGCTCAGCACGATACTTGATCTGACTGTTTTTCCCTCATTTGTATCTATAGCAGATGAATAAGTTCTTAACACCACATTCACCTAAACAAGCTTTGTCTTCTCTCTCTTCCAGGTTGGTACAGGAAATATGTAGCTTTATGTCTGGTATTCAGGGCCAGAAATGGGGGCAGGGTTAGGGGCCGAAGGGAGATAAGGGCTGAAGTCCTGGGCCCCGAACTAGAAGGGGGCCCATCCTCCAGCTCCTAAGACTCCTGCCTGATCCTATCCCCTTGCCACCTTACTCAGTGCTGGCAGGTCTTGGGGGAGTGCTGGGAGGGTCCATGTCCTCCTGGCGCTGGAGGGCAGGGTCCTGGGGTCAGAGACCAGGCTCTACGCTCCTGCCCTGCCACGGGGTTGGGTGGTCTGTCCTCGGGGGCAGGCCAGGGTGAGCTGACCCCTGCTCATTCTGTCTAGAGACGGGGGGCATGGATGGCTGATGCACAGTGTGACCTTCCAGGGTTTATGGTCTGGGGGCTGCACTAGAGGCTGCACCATGCATCAGCTGGCCCTGCCCTCGAGGATAGACTGGTCAGACTGCAGAAGGAGCATCCTCTGTCCCCAGCCCTTCCTGCCAGTCCACCATGGAGGGGGCAGAGGCCCCACGGTGGAGGTGGCCCAGAGGGGGGATGTGGGGAGGGGCACAACACAGGGCCCCAAGAATGGCGAATCTTGTCCTGCTGGTCTGTTTTATTTGAGCAGTCTTCTGGAGCATATAAGCAAAGATTAGCCTGTTTGTGAGCAAGATGCCCAATGGATCTGCTCAGAAAAAAAATTATTTCCATTTTTCAGGGTTTGAAATGGATCGATCCATCTATGATTTTTAATTCAAAACTGCAATTGTCATTTTTTGTTCACAAATCTGGTACTCCATCACAGGGTTGATAATAATATCATGAGGAAGGGAGATTTCAAAAGACAGCTTCTTATTTTCCGGGTTTGAAGAAAGTGCTTTAATTTATTTAAAAAGGTAGACATGCCCTGGTGCTCAGATCCTATGGAGAGGACTGCCATTGTAGGAATCTGGCAAGATGCCTCTTTGGCCCTGTGAAATCAAACCTAGCAGCTGAAATTTGCTTCTTTCTGACTGGATTTTGGGGTATTTTTGGGTATTGTCTAAACAAGTGTTTTCCAACCACTGTGCCACAGCACAAGGGTATGCTCTCAGGCCTGAGCAGGTGTGCCACAGATTTTTTAAAAAAATGGTGCACACTGTGACCTTCCAAGTTTTATACTCTGGGGTGGAGGAGGGCTGCACCAGAGGTGGCACCATGTGTCAGCTGGCCCTGCCCCTGAGGACAGACTTTTGTGGAAAACTACACAAAGAGTTCTGGATTGGCTCATGAATATTGATGTGCTTATTTGGAGACTATGTGGTGGTGTGCCTCAAAATAATTAAAGGTATCAAGGTGTGTGAAGGCAGAGAAAAGGTTGGGAATCACTTGTCTAAATGTGAAAGTCACAATGGAAGTTCAAAAAAGGTAGGAAGGAATCCATGTAAACAGGAGGCACCTAGAGAAATTCAGACACTCCCTTGGGCATGGACGTCCTTAAGTTTCCTGGTTACTGTAGAAATAAGCAGGCCAGGTTCTAGCCCATTTAGTTCATTCCTATGATGTCCTCAGCTCCCAAAGCCCCTTGAAGAATTGCTCCCAGCACTGGAGCAGCTCAGAGGAGATTTCTGTACCCTGCAGTGTTCCCCTTCACGGCACTTGACGTATGGGGGTAGAAGAAGCAGGTGGAAGATCCAGCTATTCTGGCTTGCAGAGCAGCCCTTAGCAAGCTGTGTAATGCTGCTGTTCTAGAGCAGTTTTTGGATCTCCTTTAACTCCTCCTATGGGCAGCATGAAATTCAAGGAGGGCAGAGTTCAACAAGTAATAACGTTGGGAGTCCACATCTGTGCTGTGGTATAGTCCAGGATCATCCACCCCACTGAAGGGAAAGAAATTAAAAAGAGAAACACCTAGAAGTATTTAAGCCAACTCTGTGGGTGGGTGGGTGTGTGCCCGTGCGTGCGTGCGTGCGTGCGTGCGTGTGTTACAGTTTCTGCAACTGCTAGCATGCTGGAAATCTTCCTTCTCAGTGAGTGTTTTCCTGATGTCCTGTTTCTCTGCATGCTGCCTGTTCTCTCTCCAGTACATTTGCCTACTTACAATATAAAAAATACAATTCATTATTTTGTCCTCCCCCAGCCATAAAAACCACAAGATGTCTTGTGCTGACAAATTTAAATTAATGGACGGGTTCTTCCACGTGGGAGATTGCAGCCATGGCCTGTGGTCAGAGATAATATTTTCAGGGAACCTGCACCTAGAGTGATTAAGGGAAGCCTCCTGATTTTATCCTTTTGCTGTTAAGCAGATAATGCAGTCGTGTTGCCTTCTGTCAATCCCCAGTGGTGTCATGCTGGGGGAGAGAGGTCAGTGACTTTAGGGGGCCATTAGAGATCAGCTAAACTGGTTCAAACACCTAACCATGGGTGAGCAATGCTCTGCTGTGACATGCCATTGGGTTGTTTCAGCTGTCTTCTGCATCCGATATCAAATTGCTCCCAATTTCATTTGTATCCCTCCTATAATTACTGTGTTTATACATTGGGGTATATCCCCATGTTCTCCCCACATTGATCGTTCTCTTGGCCCTTTCTCCCTTATTTGACATCTCCCCACTTCATGGTCATATTTTAAGAGATTGCCATTTGATTGCACCAGTGTCATCACAAAAAAAAAATATTGCTAGTTGTTAAGAAGGCAATTTTGTTTAAGTGTAATCAAGGTCTAAAGGCTGGACACTTCTCTTCCTTAGTATCTAAAAGGGTGCATCCTATATTCATGGATTTTGTATTTGTGTGAATACAGTTAAGAACTTAGTATAATTACACTGTATATGGATGAATCTGCTTAGGTGCTGGGCATGATGGGAAACAGTATGTCTGGCTGATTTGGGTTACAAATCCTACAAACTCTCTGTTTTAGCTGAGGGGAAAATGAAATATATTTTCATGATATGCTGATCTTTGATTGTATGAACTGTGTTTAGCTTAGCTGTTGGAAAAGTCACCATCAGCAACACAGAACTCAGAAGAGTAGCAAACTCTGTTTTTCAGTCTTGTAAAGGAGAGGAAGGGGCATATTGCCTTGGTTGAAGAGCTCTGCCTAATTCCCCTCCCATTATTAAAAGATAGACCTTATGATGCCTTGTGGAGTCTTTTGTTATTTTGGTCAAAGAAGCAGTCTCTGGTGTCCTAAAAGCTGAAAGGTAGAGCTGAAATCACTAGAAGGTTGAATCCTCTCTAAGAGTTGAATTTACTGTGAAGCTGACTAAAGCCTGGTATATATTGGTGCCTTGGACTAAGAGAGGATCTTGAAAGTGGCCAGTGGATAGTACTAGCAGGTGGGGTGAGCAGTCAGCAGATGGTATGTGCAGAAGGCACAAGTGACCAGCAGATCATGCCAGTGGACAGGGTGAGCAGCCAGTAGAAGGCATGAATGACCAGTGGGCGGTACGAGCGGCCAGTGGGCGGCATGAGCAGACTCAAAGGTGGCAGAAGGCAACTGAAGGAGACTGGCTGAGGTCCCCCCTTGAGAGGTGGATGCTAAAACTATGATGGGGGTAATGGAGAAGTGAATGACTATGGTCTATGTGTGCTGAGGTGGGGTGAGTTTGGCTTACTGGGCTTTGTGTGAATCTTGCCCTTCACTGTCTCTCCAAATCATTGCTGGTTTTGATATTGCCTCTGTGTACATTCTCTCTATGTTACTATTAAAAAATTTATGTAATATACTCTGACTCATCCTTTTGAAAGGGGAAGCATTGCCCTCTATGACACTGCTGCCATCTTGGCCTGACAGAAGGGTTACATAAAACAGTGAGATTGACAATTGGACTCACTAAGGTAGGGAGATGGTACCTTCTCTGTCACCTAAATTAAGACTTGAGGTATTTCTAAAAGTTGTGTGTGACTGACACTGAAATCCTGTGCGGTAACATTGGGGACCCTATTGCATGAAGTCTACGTAGCACTGTGGGCCAGGGAGTATGATGAAACTCCAGATGGGGCAGGTATCAGAGATCATCATGTATCCACAGGCAGTGGGGGTCAGTAAGATGAATTGCTTTGGTTGTAAACATTCCTAGAGAGGTCCAACACCCAAGTAAGGAGGCTTACATGATTCAAACTAAGATTTCTGAGGGTAGAGCAAAGAGACAAAGAAAGGGCTTTTAACATTAAAGGGCTGGGTTTAAACTGACTCAGACTCATCCTTCTAGTTTACCATAGACCTTCTTTCCAAGAGACCCAATCTTTGCAAAAGGGTTGGAAAGACTTTAACATAAGACTGATGATGGACCTCTGTTACACCTTTGTCTGTTTACTGTTTTCATTATGTTTTCTCTATAATGTTGTTACTTTAAGAATAAACATGCTTGCTTAAAAGGCTGGGTGGTAACTGGTGTAGGAAAAAGAGAAAGGTTAAGATAAAAAAAATCAATTAGAAATGGTCAAGAATGAGGCTTGAGGACTAGATTAAAAAAAGCAAAACAGTAGGCCTGAGTTGAATAAATGGTCAGATTCAAAGGAGACAGGCAAAAGCAGTCTGACCTCACGGAAAGTGACAGGAAGTAAGCTGCAGCTGGAGTAAGAGTGGGAAAGTATTTGAAAAGGACCTAGTGCCAAGGAGATATGAAGAGATGCTTTGAACTACCCAGAGCAAGGGTATATGCAATCACAGAATGAAAGCTTAAGGAATGAAGATGTTTGGGGATATAAGGACTTATCAAAATAACGGATAGAATCAAAAAAAAAAAGAGGGTAGACTGATCAAGGTCAATTCTGACCCCAAATAGGGCTGAATAAATAGGTCTGAGCAGGGTATAAAAGTAGGATCCCTAGAGCCCAGATTTCATGCAGCCGAAGGGGGTGGATGACAGAGTGTCCTGCTGTCAGTGAGCTGCTCCATTGCACTGAGAGCATAAATGCTGCTAGCAGATCTGTTGAAATAGATTGCTTGTCATTGTACTACACTGCAATAAAGCCTATCCTGGCACCTTCATTTCTACAAAGATTCATGTCTGTTTCTTCGATCTTGTTACCTCAGTTTACCTCTTGCATACAGGGTACGCCTAAGTTCTAAATCACAGAGATAAGTCCTCTCTAAAGATCTGAGCCAAATTTAACCCAAAATGTTAACCAAAGGAGCACCTCAGTTCAGGACCACCAAGCTGACAAAGTTCCTGCTAAAGGTCTGAGCTAGGCTTTAGATCACTGAGCTAACCGAGTTCTCACTTAAAGATCGGAGCCAGGGGTAATCCTGAAGGAACACACATACAGAGATACACACACACAGCCAAACAGACATCTGTGCCATATGAAAAATAACACAGATAAGAAAACCTCCTGCCTGGCCTATCACAACTGGCAGCTGTGGGACTACATGGTTCATAACTTCAGACAGAAAGCAATGGCCAGGTATTGGACTTTAGGCAGACTGGCTTGGTGGGGAAATAATCGGGGAAGGCCATGCAATCTATTTTTCTATCTATTTAGCTAGCTACAATAGATAGATAGATAGATAGATAGATAGATAGATGCAATGAGAAACAACTAGATAAAACATAAATCTTGCAAAAATTCTTATTTCCATTAAAGCTTCTTAGTTATCTCCAACATATTTAGAGGCCCCTCATAATGTGAGGCCTTAAGCCATGGCTTACTTGGCTTGTGCCTAAATCCAGCACTGTCTGAAGGGGCATTGGAGCAGAAGTTATTGGGCTTGATGCAGAGTTTACTATGAAGTTCTAACTTCTGGCATGCTTTCTGCAGGAGGTCATACTAGATGAACATAAACATTCTCTTCTGGGCCTACAAAGTCTGACTCTTTATTTTCTTGGGGTTTTTTGCACGGATAAGGCTGTTCCAGACTCAGACTTGGCCAACACTCAGGGGCTCCCAGATTTAAAAGCATGAATCTTTACGATTTGAATTAACATGCACACTTCTATCTAGGAATATATCTATAGAGGAGCTTTAGGTTAACTTAAGGAAGCTTAAGCTGACCTGCAGACCCCCGGAGCCACAGTGGGCTTGTATTAAGTCGACTTAAGAGCTTCCTTAAGTCAACTTAATAACACTACCTCTTAAGTTTGACAACACTTAAGTAGATCTTATTAAGTTGGCTTAAGCCAATGTAGAGGGGAATAGCCCTTAAGTTGACTTAACTGACCTCCAGGCCCCCTCCCAGCGCTCCTGACCAGCAAGAAGGGTTGACCAAGTGTGGATGCAGGCAGTCAACAGGAGTTTTAAGTGTGGACACTCTAAGTTGACTTAAGATTGACTTTAAGTCAACTTAAATTGACCTTGTTAAGTTGACTTGACAGAGACTGCAGTGTAGATATACACTAGTGTTATAGTGGAACAGGTAGGCAAACCATGGGTCATTGTCTGGGCCAAGCACAGAAAGGAACATATAGCGCACAATGACCCATGGTTTGCCTACTGGTCCACTGTAACTCCACCACTGCAGAAGCAACTTGCAACAGATTTACTTAGTTTGGTTTCACACTGTAGTAAGCAGCCCTAGTTTACAGCAGTGTTTACACCATTGCACCATTATAGCCAGGATTTACACTAGTGATAGAAAGCCCCAACATGGACAAAGCTTTCCTCATAACTCCATAGCCATGAACTGGTGGAGTCTTACCAGCCTAGGAATTGCCACAGAAAGTCTCTAAAATGACTTGACTCCTTGACTAAACTACAAATGTCAGATGTCACCATTGCCTGGTGGGCCCAAATAATCTCACCCCCAACTCGCCCACAGAACAAGTTAAGAGCAGGGAGAGAAATGACTTGAAAGGGACCATAGGACTATTATGAAGGAGATCCATAATCAGTCTGCTATACCCAAAGGCTGTGTTCACTCCTAAGCTGTTATTTTGAAATAAGTTATTTTGAAACAAGTTATTTCAAAATAGAAAAATTGTTATTTTGAAAGAAGGGAAACCCTTAAACTGAAATAGCACGCCCTCTGTATGGACATGCTATCTCAATTTTAGTAGAGGTGCACCATGGGAGGTGTGGCAACATGGCCCCCTCTTTGGGCCATGCCCCAACCCAATAAAGGCTAAAAAGAAGGCACCGTGGGAAGGAGAGGGGCAAAAGTGTTATTTCAAAATAATGGTAATTTTGAAATAACGTTTGAATGCCATTGTTTCGAAACAACCATTTTGAAACAATGGTTATTTCGATTTCATGCGAGGTTTTACTGTTTCGAACAACAGCCATTATTTTGAAACAATGGGGTCCTGTTGTTTCAAAATAGCGGAACGTCATCTGGACATAAGAAATTTTATTTCGAAACAGTGGCTTTTGTTTTGAAATAAAACTCGTCTGAACACAGCCAAAGTCTTTAATCTCATTTCCACACTTTTTTTTATGTTTTTTGCAACCCCAAACATGGCAAGCCCCAGATTTGGCACTCTGCTCTCCCCAGACTCAGTACCTTTTTCGTCCAGAAGATTGTCTTGCTTCTTTCCCTTTTCCAGAAATGCTTTTCCCCCTTGAATCTATTTCAACATCTAGTCTTCCTAGGCTTCACCTCACCCTGGACTGACCTGATGCTTCATGTAGATTCCCAGGAGCCTTAGACAGGACTGGTTAATGGTAATTCTCTGGTTGTTGTTTCACTTTGTTTGTTTAATTGGGTAGTTTTATTGCTGTGTGAAGATTCACACTGTCGCAAGCTCTAGTAAAATTATTCCAACTCTCCTGATTTTCATGGGTCTCAATACTTTTTCTCTAAAGCCCCAGCACTGGGAGTCATGTGATTAAATGAGTATCTCATCTTACATTTACCGAGAAAACAAAAAAACAAAAGGGGGGGCAGACTGCAGGATCTAGCCCTATAGCAAAGCTTGAGAAACATGGAAAACATAACCCCTAAAGACTCATAGGCCAGCAAGCACTATTTTTAAAATCTCATGAATTTAAAGTCAATCATGATGTTTAGGGGCCTGATCTGTGATTTTTAAATTATTCAGATTGGCAGTAATGCTAACAGTAAACATCCTTTGGTTCTGGAAGGTAACAAAAATAAAAGAATTAACTAAGGTGATTTGGAAAGCATTAGCTTTGGGTGTTAAAACTGAGTGATAGCTAAATATCTATAGTTGATTGGACAATTTTTATATTTTTATTTTTTCTTCCTCTCCAACAAGTTTTTTTGGGGGGGTGGGGGGGGCAGAAGCTACCAATTTGTCAAAACTGAAACTTTCCAATTCTGACAAAACTTTTGTTAAGAAGGTATCTCAGGGTGGAATGTCATATCAACGTGAGATAGAAAATAACCCACTACTTAGGACAAAGAATCAAACAGGTCAAGAACTTGCACAGGAGTTTTCTAGATTGTAGGAGAGCACCTTAGATTGTAGGAATAAATGGACTATTCACTTCCACCCTGCTAGAGCTGCTGTTCCATTTCATATAAATAATTAAAGATTCATTGAGCCAGAAAAAGAGAGATAGGTTCTGGACACTATAGCCTCCTTAGAAGGCCATTCACCTGAAATGTAAGAGAACCAGGTTTAAGTCCCTGCTCTGAATCAAACAGTGTAGGCTGTAGGCTATTCCAGGTGAATACCCTCAAAACTGGGCTTCACAGAATGGTTATTTTAGAGTCATCTTGTTTTTCATCTTTTTTTAAATTTCATTTATTCTGAAATTGAATTCAAACAATTTTATAAACCTCTCTTCAAAAAATAAAAATAAAAAATAAATAAATCTTGTTTTCCAGTCAAAACACACTAATTTCCTTCTCTGGTTTATACTTAAAATAACCCTTGTTCATAAACTGATCTTGTCAACAAAAACACCAGAGTTTCTTCCTGAAAAAAACCAGAGCTCTTTAGGTCCCATCTTAGTATATACATATATAGTATATATATAGTACATACAGCAGTGTTTAAGTCACAGCTCCCCGAGTTACCAAGGTCAAGTTATGGTATCGTTCCTAATATTACAATCCTCAATCCTTTATTATGTTGGCAAGAAGTTAATTTTTGATTTCTATAAAGTAGTAGCAACTTCACAGTACTATCCTCTGTATAAGAACACATGAGAAAGTGTTTTGTTGTTTTTTTAGGACCTAAGTGATGAACTTTTCAATGCTGTATCTTACAAGAAACAAAACACTAATATTTCATGGCATTTCCTTGACAAGTTGTCATGTCTCAATCTAAATTAAAACCAAATTTGACATATCAAAAACTTCATCTTGATCTGTCTTGTTTAGACAATGCCAATCCATGATGGTCTACAAGTTATGACCTGAAATCCACCCCTTGAGGTCATCTAACTTGATTCATCAAGGCAATAAGGTTTATAAATGGGCATCTGATCAATGAATACACTGAGTAATGTGTTGCTACAGACACTATCTCTGCTTGGTAGCTGGAAATTATTTCATTTTTCTGGGGAGTCTCTCAGCATTCATACCTATAATACATGCATTTACCTAATAATGCAACAATCATTCACATGAGTAAAGGGTGGATCCTTCCCTTCTTGGTCTGATGTGGTTCTTTATAAGTAGCAATCAGACCCAGCAACTAGGGCACTGGGCTTTAGGAAGACCAGAGAACTGGCTGCTGGTTCCAGCTCTGCCATTGACTACGTGCATGACCTTGGGAAAGTGCTATTCTGTGCCTCAGTTTCCCTATCTGTAAAACAGAGAATCCTCACTTTTTAGAACTGCTTTAAAGCTATGCATGGAAAGTGCCAAGCATTAGTCATCCTTTTAAAGTCAGTGGAGCAATTTGTGGGAGCAAGGATTACAGGCAGTTTGGGTTACATAAAAATCCAGCATAAAAGGTGCACCATGGTGTTCTTTGTGTGAAGAATCTGGGTGCCTCAGATCCCTTTGATCAAGCAGATTCCAGCTTTCAAGCAAGAGTGAGAAATATGCTTTTTTTTTGCCTTTGTTACCATATTATCTCAAAAGGGCCAAAAGGTGAGCCACAGTCACTATTTTGGTCAAACTCCCCAGTTTTTCCATAACACACATGGACAAATTAAGTAGAGCAGACAGGTGAGAGAAAGGGCAAAAGAGCAATTCTTAATAATGCAGATTATGCAGAGAATGCTCTAGAGGTTTAAAAGGTCAAACCAGAATACATAAGAAAGAATTCAACAGTTGTTCTTAGCCGTATCCCCAGGAAAGTAAGTACCTGAAGGGCAACACAAATAATTAGGGGGATGGGGCACATAATTTACGAGGAGAGACTGAAGGAACTAGGCTTCTGCAAAAGAGAAGACTGAGGGGGGATTTAATAGCAACTTTTAACTACTTGAAGGGATGCTCGAAAGAAGAGGGAGCTAGACTTTTTGTCAATGACGACAGAGGAGAGAACAAAGAGCAATGGTTTCAAGTTTCAGTTGGGTAGGTCTAGGTTGGATATTAAGAAAAAACTTTCCCACTAGGAGGGTGGTGAAGCACTGGAATGGGTTACCTAGGGAGGTGATGGAATCTCCATTTTTGGAACCTTTTAAGACCGGGTGAAACAAAACCTTGGCTGGAATGATTTAGCAGGAGTAGTCCTGCTTTTAGCAAGGGTTTGGACTAGATGACCTCATGAGGTCCCTTCCAGCCCTAATATTCTATGATTCTATACTTTATTAATATCAGTTTTCCAAGTTCTCAAGTGACAATGTACATTTTGATTCCACATGCCTCATGGTATATGTATATTTAGGCCACATCCAGGTCCCTTGAAGTTAATACTGGAAAAAAAAAACAAAAAACAAAAAACAAAACCTCCTAGGAAAATGTTAAACCAAGGGGGATCTTGTCTTTAGGTACAAGTTTAATGTTAAAGTATCAAAGTTGGCAGTCACTCAGCTTATGAATTGACAGTAATGAACAGGGCAGGCTTAGCCATACTGTGGCTTGGGAGCAGCATATGGCCCCTGAATGAAAAAGTGCAGCTTGTGGAAGAAAGCCAGAGAAAAGCAGCCCTAGCCTAGAAGTTTTAAATCTCCCACCCTGAGCATGCTCGGAGCATTCAGAGGGAGCCCCAGTCTGTACCTGGCCACTGGAGTGGCCATATTGAATGCTCAGCTAGGGAAGCACTTAAAGCAAGGGGGGTGAGCCCCAGCCTGTGCTTTGTCACCGGAGCAGCCAGGTAATGGGGCTGGGGGTGGGGGGGCAGCCCGGGGGAGCCAGCATCTAGACCTGGGGGCTAGGGAGGGGGCCAGGATGGTGGAGAGAAATGGTGGCATGGTCAAGATGGCAGGGAGAAGTGCAGCACAGTGGGGAAAACAGTGGCATGGTGGGAGAGGGCAGGAAGAAGAGTGGCATAGCTGGAAACGGTGGGGAGAAGTGGTAGCATGGTCGGGACAATGGGAAGAAGCATGGGGTGGTCAGGACAGTGGGGAGAAGCGTGGCATGGTGGGGACGGAGGGGAAAAGAGCAGCATGGTCAGAGAAGGTGGGAAGAAGAGAGGCATGGTTGGAGAAGGCAGGAAGAAGAGCAGCATGGTTGGAAAGGGCGGGGAGACATAGTGGCATGGTCGGGATGATGGGGAGAAGCATGGCGTGGTCAGGACAGCCAGGAGAACCGTAGCATGGTTGGGTCTGTGGGGAGAAGAGTGGCATAGCTGGAGAGGGCAGCGAGAAGGTGTGGTACATTGGGGGCGGTGGGGAGAAGCACACATGTTCGGGACTATGGGGAGAAGTGCAGCATGGTCGGGATGGTGGGGAGAAGTGCGGCATGGTTAGGACAGCAGAGAGAAGAGCGGCATGCTCAGAGAGGGTGGGGAGAAGAGTGGCATGCTCGGAGAGGACAGGGAGAAGCAGTGCTATGGTGGGGAGAAGTGGTGGCATGGTTAGGAGAGTGGGGAGAAGAGCAACATGCTTGGAGAGAGAAGGGAGAAGAGGTGGTATGGTGGGGACAGTGGAGAGAAGCGGTGGCGTGGTCCGGATGGTGGGGAGAAGCGTGGTGTGGTTGGGATGGTGGAGAGAAAAGTGGCATGGTCAGGACAGCAGGGAGAAGCAGAGTGTGGTTGGAGAGAGAGGGGAGAAGCAGTGGCATGGTCAGATGGTGGGGAGAAGCTAAGTTTTTACTATATAGGTAGACCTAGTTTTCATGGTAATGTTAAATAATTATTAGAATCTGACATTATTAGGATCAATATTTGTCCTTTTATGATTAAATTAAAGTGCATAATGAATTGTAAACCTAGTAATTTTGGAGTAAGTAAAATATAGCTATATGCCTCAGTGCATCTCTAGAAGGTTTAATAATCAACTTGTGTGGCTCTTGATTTCCTCAGGTTTGGCCACCCCTGGAATAGAGGAACTCAGTGGTTAGGGAAGATTCCAGTCAATGCACTAATATACAGATGCTCAAAAACAGCAAAGATGTTGGGAAGAAAAAGTGTTCACCCTCCCAATGATTCTTTTTCCATAATCTTTTAAAGTTGAATTCTGAAGTTTACAAGTAACTTTTGATGAGACAAATACAACTTCCCCTGCATTCGCTATGCACAATTTTTCCACCACTGGAAAATGTTGGAGAAAGTGAGAATGCTGTTTCTTTCACAAACTAAAATGTTGACCAAAATTTTCCACCCTAAAACGTCTCAAATTTGCTAGAAACTCATTGTTTAATAATAAACAAAGCAAAACAAAAACTACCCTAATGCATAACTATCTAAATGAGAATCAAACTCCCTACTTTTGTAACACCTCAGATCAGCAGGGTTGGTGTTTTTTTTTTTTTTTTTGGTTCATGGCGTGACTGAATTTCATGAGACTAACTCATGAACGTCTTGTCACCCTTCATTTACAAAGACCAACCCTGCTGCTCCTCCCACTGATGATTATACCCCATTTCTGCAATGTTAACAATAATTTGACTTTGCTCTTTGATTACATTGTCAGCTTTGCCTAGTCCTATATGCTTTCTCTTTGACTCCTCATGTTGATCTTCCACATATATTGAACAGCTCCACTGAGGTATGGGTGAATAAGTCTGCATCTCCTTTCCCTCATGCTCCTCTATACTTGCTGCTGAGATTCCTTTTTCCTTTCTTTCCTGGGCATTGGGCATTCCTCTCCCATGCTTAGTTCATTGCTGTTTCATTCCTCCAGTTATAGGTCAAAATACATTGCCCCCCCAAAGAAAAAATAGTCAATTCAGAAATGTCAATATGTGCTGTTTGGATATTTGCACTTGAAGCAAACCATTTGACAGTCTCAATATTAAAAAAAAAAAAATCAGCTTGAACTCATCCAAAATATTTCACTTGGTGCAGTCTGTTCAACATTAATCTGTATTTTCCCATGTCCCATTGCTTAATAGGAAGAGTAGATGTGGAAGCCTCATGCCTGTATCCTTCTCTATGGACAAGGCTCCTAGGCACAAATATGTCTTCTTTGTTGCACAGCACAGAAGTTGCTCGGAGGAAAATTTACATTGTAGTATGGAAGATGTAGTACTCAAGGGAGTTCTGCTCATAAGAGAGAACAGGGGCCTGAACTACAACTCCCATAAAGCAATGAGTTGACAAGGCACACAGTCTGTGTTTTATTGACTAGCAAAACACAGCAAGCTATTCCATTTTGGGTCAACCTGACCTAAAATGAAACATTTAATTTCCGTTTTCCCAGTGGAAAATTTTTATGTTGCAGAAATTACATTACCCATTGGAAAATTATTCTGGAAGAAAACTCCAGACCTGCTCTATGTGACAGTATCTCTTAATAAAAGAGCTGAATATTGGCCAAGATATTCAGAGTGGGTAACTTTTCTTGGTGCCTAACTTCAGACAACTTCAAAGAGTCTCATTTTCACAGAGCAATGGGCATCCAAAACTGAGGGAATTATAGTCAGTCACTGTTCACAGCTCTGATAGTGAAAAACACTATCGATTTACCTGTAATTAGAGACAATGAGAATTTTCCAATAAACAATTTTCATGTACAGAAAAGTAGCATTTTTCCACCAATTCTAGCAGTAAATTACTCTTAGCCAAAGTAGAGAGATAGATTAGGATATGCTGCTGACCACATCTTTTTCATGTGCAGGATATGCTACCTTACAGTTTAATAGATTAAAAAAGAAAAACAAGACAAAACAAAAAAATAAAACAAGGAGTCCTGAGGCACTTTTAGGCTGTGCTCACACATTAACTGTTATTTCAAAATAAGTTATTTTGAAATGTTATTTTGAAATAAAATCCTTATTTCAAAATAACTAAAATCAAAATGAGAAAATGCTAATTCAAAATAAGGGAAGCCCTCAAATCAAAATAGCATGCCCTGTGTGTAGACATGCTATTTTGATTCAGCAGAGGGGCACCATGGACCCCTGACAGCCTGGCTGTCACCTGGAGAGCCAGGGAGGGGAAAACAGCCCCCAAGGCACCGATCTCCTTGCCCTGCCTCCTCTGCTGCTGATGGCGCAGCAAGGGAGGGATGGTGGGGCAGACCGTCTGCCGGCAGGGTGGTGGGTGGGGGACCTGGCTGGCCCCGCTGCCTGGTCTCCATGGAATAGCTTAGCAAGTATTGTTGTAAGTCAGCCGTAAAAATATTAGCATGTTGTGGGGACATATGGGTACCCATAGCAATGTTGCTGACTTGAAGGTATAAGTAACCTCCAAAGCTGAAATGTTTGTGGTTGAGTACAAAGTCACAAAATTCAACCACTAGGTGTGCCATGACATTATCTGGGATACCGTTTCTTATAGCTTGTAGTCTGTCTTTATGTAGGATGCTGGTGTTAAGAGCTTCTACATCCATGGTCAGCAGGATGGTATTTTCTGGAAGATCACCAATGGATTGGATTTCTTTTCAGAAAGTTGGACTGCCTCAAAGATAGCTTGGAGTGCTGGTAGCTTTGGGCCTGAGGAGTGAGTCCACATAGCCAGGCAAACCAGCCATAATCGTGCCAGTACCTGAGATAATGGGGTGCCCTGTATTTCCAGGTTTATGGCTCCTGGGTAGCAGATAGAATACCCCTGATTGGGACACTAGGTGTATGTCTGTGTAGATTTCTTCCTGTGCTGCCTTGGGGAGTTTCCTGAACAGATGGCTTCGGGATTTTTAGTATTCTTCAGTGGGATCAGCGAGAAGTGTCTTGTAGAATGTGGTGTTGGAGAGTTGTCTATTAGCCTCTCATTTGTAATCCATCTCATTCCTGATGACTACTTAAATTTTGCTCCTTTCTCTCACATTCTTCAGCTGCTTCTTACCTTCTCCCCTCTTTGCATTTCCCCTCATTCCATTGTGCATCTTTTCATTGTGTTGTGTTTTGTTTCATTCGCTCCCTTCTGGAGCTACTTTGTTTCCTACTCAAAATATCAGGTACCTCTACAGCTTTATCAAACTCTTCCAGTTTAACTTTCTCAGTAGATTCCTACAGTCTTGGTTCTTGCTGCCTCAATAGCCAGATAGTCCCTAATTTCCTGGACTATTTTCTCTTATGGCTTGGTGCACAAAGAGAGTGCACAAAGCCTACTTGCTTTCCCTTACTAACCTACATTTTCTACAGCCACGGAGACTCTTGATAGTGACTTGTCTTTTTTAGTCCCTCATCCTGACTCTTCTGGCAGAGCCTTTACTTCCAGAAGCAATCCAGAGTGTCATCTATACACAATGCCTCCAAAAAGTCTTAGAGAATGAACTCTTGGTCATGATGTACTCTTGTAACACAAATTCTTCTCTGGAGGCCTTACCATAGCTCAGGTATCCTGTATTCCGTTACTCAAATGGGAGGAGAGCAAGGTTTTCCTGTAGTGGTATTCCCATCCTTAAACAGAAGAACTGGCAGCAGGAAGACTGAAGTAGAATTTCTTGCCAGGTTAACCAAGTTTTTTGGTTTGTTTTGCTTTTTCTTGCTTGTTTTAAACAGGGAGGCAGGCTGAGACTTGAGAGGCAGGCACAGAACCTTTCAAAATGGCAGCCATGCTGTTGACACGTAAGGGTTCCACACAATATGTATCTTATGTTCATTATGAACTGTGCATATGACTGCTGTAATTTTAACCCAGTCTTACATCTCTTGAAGTCAGTGGGTCCAAACTACTTCTTGAGATACTAATTTTGATGGCACAAATGGCTCATTAAAGAGAATGTATTTACCCTAAGAGAAGCAGGATGCACCTCATAGTCTTCGATACTGAATTAATAAAGCAAGAACAATGTCTTCTGTTCAGCTAAATGTGGAGTTATATTGACCCGAAGTAAAAATTAACTGAAGCCCAAAATATTGTAAGAACCTGAACTCAAAATGTATCATTATACTTGCAAACATTTGGAACATGAGACATATCTCATTTGTTTGCCTAATTGCCATATGTAAATTTAGCAAGGATTTTCCTTTTACAATATTTTAAAAGAGAGTGAAGAGGTCTAAAACAATAGCTCATGCTTGACAAGCCAATCAGGAAGCAAAGAGATGAATATTTTTATTTAATTTTTTCTACTTAATATACAAATATATGCATGTGTATTTTTTCTACTTAATATACAAATATATGCATATGGGATTAACCTAGCTACAGTCCTCACTACATGGACCTATGAGACAACAGTTTCTGAAACATCCTTATCACATGATGGCTTTCAGCCAATAGGAAACTTGAATTTTGTGAAATGTAAGAAGCACTAGGTTTTGTATGCAGTACTGAAACTCATCATGGATGCTTAGCTGCAAAGCGACAAATCTATTTTGAACAGTTTTGACAGGCTCAGTGTTGCTTTGGTTGAGCTTTAAATAGCTGCCCACCATATCAATGGCTCTTGTGCTTTTTCAGGTTGAGTCATTTCTTTAAGATGTTGAGTCACAACTAGTTGATGGCATGTCGAACACAATGATGTGTAACGTGGAAAAAAGATAACACAGATGTCATCCTGGGCAGCCCAAATCAAAATATTTGCTATTGTTTACAACAAAAAGAAAAGAAATTCAGACATCCTAGTGCTTATATAACAACTGCGTGCTTTGAAATGTCCCAGTTGTCAAGGGAAAAAAAAAGTTGCTTCTTATTGTGTATTGGTGGAAGAAACAGAATAAGTTATTTCCATTTAAATTAAAACATGGGCTACCGTTTTAGAAACAGACATTTGTTTAATATGTTCCCACATGGAATAGCATTGCAGAGGTTCCTCCGAATGAATTTAGATCCAAAGTATTAATAGCGGATGCACATAGCACAACAGTTTTCTGTTGGGAAGCATGCAATATGAAGTGACTTGCTGGTATTTGCTTTCAAGGAGATGGCAGCTTTACAGGAAAGAGATAATGGAATAGTTGAGACGTAGAGTGAAATTTATCATAACATGTCTTGCGATGATTAAAAGCCTGTGCTTATTAGACGCATAAAATGTATTACTAAATCATTTTTGGAACATATAATTTCCCAATTATTTATGCATCACAGTAATTAATGAGAGGAGGGACAGAGTCAATGATTCACTATGTAATACATTGGTAGTTACCTGGGGAGGAAAACATTACAGTGCTACCAATTATTTGCTTTAATGTTTTTGTAATTATGCCCTACGCTCAAGTTGATTTTTTTTTTGAACTCCATTCCTACCAATGAAACAACTTCTTTTTTAGTCCTTCAATTAAGTGTAATTTTGAACTGCCATCCAAGAAATATAGAATCCATACAAACCTCGCTTGCCATTATATTTGGCTGGCAACACATAGCAATTGTGAAATCTTGCCTTTAAAGTGTTATTTTGGAGACATAATTCAGGCTGTTGAAGGATGATGATCTTAATGCACAGGGCTGGGAGTCCAGCATTCTGACATTAAGTTCTGCTTTGGCCCCTGATGTGGCACCTCAGTTAAAGATGGAGTGGCGAGTGTTATTTGGTGGCATCATCACACCATTGTGTGTGGAGGTGGGAGGAAGCAGTGCAGCATCCACAGTAATATCTCTTTCAGCCCAACCCCTCTGCAGTCCCCTCTGGAAACGTGAGGTTGCCAGTGCCTTGCTTGAGGGAGGCAGGGCTGAGAGCCTCTAGGTCTGTGGGGACCCTGTCTCCCTGTGCTGGGGGTCAGAGTGGGCTGGCTAGAGGCCAGGTTCTGCCCTCCTGCCTCACACGTGGGCTGGTTGTTCTGTCCCCAGGGGTGGAGCAGGCTGGCCAAGTGGCCGGACTCCATGTTCCCATCCCACCCCTTGCCTTGGCATGCTACTGAAGGCAGCGGAGTAGGTAGCTTGGTGAGGGGCAGCAGCATGGGGCCCATGGAAGCCCAGGGCAATTGCACTGCTTGCATCCCCCAAGGATGGCCCTTTATTTAGTTCCTCAGTTTTGCAGGACCAGTAAATCTTACTGCACTGCACTGCAAATTTCTTCCTTGGTGCAGCGTCTTCAACCTTCTTTTAACATCCCCCCTTCTTGAAGAAGCTCCCTGCTGGAACAGTTGTGGAAAAAAGGCCTAGCAGCTAGAGATGGAATCAGTTGTGTGGGCTTAGGTGTGTGGGGTTTCGCAGAATCATGATTTTCAAGGAACAGTCAGCAATTTAGTGATCTGACATGAACCCCTCCTTCTACTTCCATCATCTTTCCCTCCATTTTGCTGTTAGCAGTTACCAGATGAACAGCCCTCTCCAAAACCAGCTCAGTTGGCCAGTCTGGGATACTAAGCCACAACAGTGCAACCAGCCCCTTGGGAAGAAAATGCATTACCTTAGAAACATAACCAGCAGCCCTTGCCAGCTCAAACCTGATACTAGTCAGAGAATTTGTTTATGCTTTTTTTCCCCCCAAATAAATGAGCTTGGAGGGTTACACTTTCCCAGGAAGATTTTTTTTTTTTTAAATTGTAGCACATTTTGGAAAAGTTATGTGGATAGTGTATGAATCAATAAAGCTTCTAGCTATAGAAAGCCTTTGGGTGCAAAATCTTGTGTTGAGATGTTTGTTTTTTATTTATTCCAAACACAGTTAAATCTGAATAGGTTTTTATTCCTGCCAAGAAAGCAATATGTACCCCCACAAAAAACAGATCCCTTTTGTGCTACAAGAGTGCCATATATAAGGCATCTATTTAGTGCAAGTATTCGTAAAGCAGATCAGTTGATTTGAATGAGGAAAGATTGTTGAGTGATGCTGCCCTCTATTTTGATTTAGACATACCTTGGTATAAAGTGCATAGTAGTACAAGGTTGGGTGCATCTGTATCTTCTCTGCCTAGATTGGAGGCTAAATGCAATCCAGAGATACCACTAGTCTTAACTGGGTCCAAAATACTTGTGTCTTCAAATCTTTTTTTATTTGGTATTTTTTGCACATATTAGCACCAAGTCCAGACCTTAGGACCCTAGTATCATCAAAATAATCAGAGCTTTTATTTCTGATTTCTATATTCTCATAGAATCTCCTTAAAGCAATGTTTCCTCTAAAACTCATGGGCTATGTTCACACACAAAGTGCTTGTTTCGAAACAAGCTGTTTCGAAATAAAGCCTTATTTCGAAACACCTTATTTTGAAATAACAAAAAAGTGTGTTTGAAATAAGGGAAACAGAGGAAATCGAAATAGCATGTCCCATGTGACATGCTATTTTGAAATAGGAGAGGGGAGGGGGAGGGAGGCCCTGTGCTGGGCCAGGGAAGCCCCGCCCCCAGGATTCCCCTGCCCCCTGAGGCTCCGGCCAGGGGCGGGCTCCCCTGCCCCCCCCACCTCTGCAGGGGACAGGGGGCTTCCCCTGACCCCCCGCTGCATCTGCCTGGGGCAGGGAGGCTCCCGCTGCCCCCCCCGCGGGTCCGGCCTCAGGCAGGGGGGCTTCCCCTGCACCCCCCCACTGCTTCTGCCAGTGGTGCCATGGCTGTCTCCCACGGGGGTTCCCCAGCGCTCCCCCACCCGAGGCTGGACCCGCGGGGGGGCAGCGGGAGCCTCCCTGCCGTGGGCAGATGTGGCGGGGGGGCAGGGGAAGCCCCCCACCCCTGGCAGGAGGAAGGCACCCCGGGCTTGGGGGCAGCCCCAGCCAGCTTCCCCTGCTTTCTCTTGCCAGGGGTAGGGGGGCGAAGGGGGCTGAGGCACCTGTTCCCACCTGCTCCCAGCAAGGGGAAGTGGGGGGAAGCCAGCTGGAGCACCCTCCGACCCCCTGCTATGCACCCTGGGGGGGAAGGTCCTTGTTATTTCCAAACAATCTTTGTTTCGAAATAACATGTCCAAATGGCTTATTTCAAAACCACTGGTTTTGAAATAAGCCTTCTTTCGATAGCAAAGTGGATTTAAGCTGTTTCAAAAGGAGGGCCCTTGTTTTGAAATGAGGAGATCCCACCTTTTGAAACAAGAAAACTTCATTTGGACATAGGGACTTTTATTTCGAAACAACCAGTGTTGTTTCGAAATAAAAGCCCTGTGTGGACATACCCATGATTCCATGTCTATCCCATTACTTCTGATTGTAGGTATGAAGACTAAAAGGAGGTGAAAACTCACTGCAGCAGCCAATGTGTCTCAAGGGGGGTGGGGTTCTGAAGTAATATTACTGTTCTGCTTTCTGTCCCAGCTGAAATAATTGTATGGACATGCTGAACACATTGTCTCCCATTGGGGGAAAAAAGTCAGACATTACATGAAAGGCAATCAGAAAGTTTTCAGTTGTGTGTAGGAGGATGTGGAAAGGAGAGAGGCAATGACCCTTGCTGTGCAAGGTTCATGACCAGGGGACTTTATGAGCATACCTGCACTGGAAAATCTGATCTTCAATATGGGCAGGCACACTTCTGCAGGAGGGCTAAAAATAGCAGTGTGATTGTACAGCCCTGAAAGCAGCATGAGCTAACTACATCCACCCACCACAAACCCCTGGGTCTAAGCCTGACACCAGTACCACAACATCCATACTGTAAATTTTAGTGCACTCGTTTTAAAGGAGCTAATGCGAGGCTGTCTAGGGGTATCATAGAACCTCTGAACTGCAGTGGAGACATAATTGAATAAGCCTCTACTAAACACCCAATAGAATTAATACTGATGATGCCAAGATACCCTGCTCAGGTGATCCACTTCTCATCAGCTGAGATGGTAGAGACTTCAAACTTGATGAAGATTCCAGTACAACTGTCATGGTATGCACATCTGTGCACCCCTGCATTATGATCTATGTAAATTTTCTGTAAGTGTATAGTTTGATGTAGGATGTGCCATGCAAGGGTCCCTTATGAATACTGTGACTTGTTGTGGTTTCATGTTCCCAGCAGCATCATGAATGTGCACAGATGTGAAGCATGTTACATAGCTGAGATGCTCAGGACTTTCTCTCTGAGACTGAAAGATTACTTGACAAGGGTAATGCAAATTTAGCTATCTAGCTCAGGTAAAAGAAAGGAAATCACCACAGATCAGGAGGAAGAGGGGCTGAGGGGGAATGGGAAAGAAATGCAAACACTTGGGGTATGCCTACACTCAACACTCTGTTAAGTTGACTTAACAAGGAGTCAACTTTAATTTGACTTAGAGTTGACTGATTGCATGTAGTTAGTTCCAGAAGAGAAAGAAAAGCCTGCATGTCCAGGATTCCTAAGATCCCTGCAACCAAAGAAGAGGTTGCCACTTCTTGCAACTCAAACTTTTGGACTTGAATGGAGACTGCAGCTGAGACAAGGGTGAACTCCACCTAAACTTTGGAACTCTTTGGTTTCTTTCCCATGATGTTTCCGTGGGGACTATTCTATTTAAATTAATTTTGTTTTTCATAGGATAAGATTTATCATGTTAGTAGTAAATAAAGTTCATTATTTTTGCTCTTAGGTAGTATTTTAATGTGGGGAGGGTAACTGAACAATCTTTGTTGTGAGTCCCTTAGGTTATGTCTACATCTGGCAAACTTAGTTTGGACTTGCTAGTCTGAATTAAGAAGTTCAAGCTTAGTTTGAACTAACCTCGTACTTCTAAGTTCAAACTAACTGCATGTTCTAGTTTGAACTAGAACATGTGGTTAGTTCAAACTAACTGGCCTAGTTGAAACTTCTTGCATTTGAACTAAGCATTAGTTCAAGTCTTGCCCACGCCTAATTCAAACTAAAGTTTGAACTAAGCATCTAAGCTTTCCTTAGTCTGAACTAGAAATTTCTTAGTTCAAGGTAGGGAAAGCCTAGTGCAGCCATGGGCTAAAGTAGTCCAGACTATGTCTCCTTTGTCCAGACTAATTTGCCAGTGCAGACATAATTATAGACTGAATCCTGCATCTCCAGCTTCTTCTCTGTAGGAGATTTTGTTTGTTTGTTTTTTGAGGCACTGGAGAAGGCAAATTAAATGAATTGTAGCCCACCCAAAGGTTACGTTTAGGTTGCTAAAGATGCAGGTAGGTGGTTAAAGGTGTTTACAAAAAGGCCTAAGAAGGTAGGGTATCTGGCTCCAGCTTTAGGCAGCTGAATGCATTTGTAAGGGTTATTCTACATGGAAAAGCATATACGTACACTAAAGGGATGTGAGTGCTAAAGTGCAAATATGTGTTGCATACTCACCGACTCACATAGACACTGTTGGTGTAAATTAAAAGCACCTTAGAGTACATTTGTCAAGGCTGTTTCCCCACTCTGACACTCTGAGTGCAGAAGATGGGGGCCTGCAACAGGCCTTAAAAGCCACTGGCCTTAAAGCCTGCTCTTAAAATTCTCCAAGGCCTCCAGTTCCTGGCCTTGGAGTGGTATCACTGTCACCACCCAAATGCAAAAAACCTCTTGAAGCCCAGGAAGGCACGCTTGGGAATTCCTTCCTGTGAGGTACTTGCAATCACTTTTATTCCTCCCTCAGGAAAGTGACTGAACTCCAGCTGCAATATGTGCTGGAACTGGAACAGTGTCCCCTTTAGTAGCTGGCTGTGCAGTCTGAGGCACATGTACACAAACCTCTTGCCCTTCAGGACACAGAACCAGAGCTTACTTAAAAGGTAAAATCTTTAATTAAAAAGAACAGATAAAAAACCACAGAGAGTTGCTTTTCTGGGATTTAACTTATGTAGTTACAGGGTAGTGGGGGGGGGTACATGTGCTCAGCACAGAGAAATCCAAAAACACACCAAAAATAAAGAAAATACCCCGACTGCATCTAAATAAACATTCCCTGTTCTACCCGAGCCTGGTCAGTAACAAACTTATCTCTGGTAAGGATGTTGCTGGATTCTTCCTGAGGCCACTCTGGCCTCCTCCTGATCCTCCCAGGAGCTCTGCTGCATCCAAACAGGACCAGGCAAGCCTGCTGCTCCAATTCAAAAACCTGTGCTTTATTCCTATTGGCTGTCCTAGGACTCATTGACCACAGTGTTAATCCCTTCCTCCCCAAGGGTTATTACAACATTAATGTACTATCATGATAATGCCCAATAGAGAACTTATTGTTTGTGCCCCTCAGGTCTACACAAGCCTGTGAGCACACAACACACTGGTGTATTTTAGAAATAACACCCTCTTGGGTGCATTGCTCTTCCATGTAGACAAGCCTACTGAGGCCTAAAGCAATGTGCTCTGCATCATAAAGGAGAGTCTAGGGCAGAGCAGGGAATTCGACCTGGCTCTTCTAAGTGCTGGACTAGTATCCAAGCCCCTAAACCACTTTTATTCATCTTCCCAGTTTTATTACAAGACAGCCACATGTCAGCTTAGTCTTCTATTAGTTAATTTTCCCTCTTTATTTTCTGCCTCTCTGATCAGGCTCCACTCCTGTAGCCATTACATATCTTTTATCTGTGTAATGCAATGTATAGTTATTAATGTCTCTTCTCATTCCCACGCCCTTCTGCATTTCTGTCCTGTTGTTGCCTCCGGTGACATGGAATGATGATAATGGGCTGTAGTGCCAAGGGCAGGCTGCTCCAAATCCCTGGGAGGACTAGTTCAGAGGCACGCGATTGCTTCAAAAGCCAGGAGCTTCTCTACCCAAGGGGGGAAAGGAAAGCTCACTTGCTGTATTAGGGTCTCCACATCCTAGCAGGGTAGTTTAGGCTCAACTGCGCTGCGATGATAATTGTTTTAACTATCCTTGTGGCTCTGTATTTTATCCAGGGGCATGGCTAGAGAGGAGGGGCAAAGCTGGGTAACTGATGTCTCCCTAATTCTGAGAAGATTCCTAATTGGGAGAGATAGCTCACCCCTGGCATCCAGCCACAGATTGGTCTTTTATTTAAAGCTCTTCCATTCCACTTTATGCCTCCCCTTCTTCCCTACACCCTGAACACACACCACATTGCTTTGCTTCTGAAGAGGACCATGAGTGGTAATTCCTTGTTTGGTTACTCAAAAAAAGGGGTTTAAAAAAAAAGCCTGTGATGGTGCAAGTCTTTGAAAACACAATGCCTTTCCTTTAAAAATAGCTCCTCTGGCATGCAAGGTAAAGATGAGTGTCATGAGACTGCTCTGCCAGCAGCATTCAGGATGAAAATGAAAGCACCCAGTACGTGATTACATAACCTTTGAGTGGGCTAGAATTCATTTAATTGCCCTTCTCCAGTGCCTTAAAAGAAATAAAACCTGGAGAAGCAACTAGAGATCCAAGATTCGGTATTTGAAAGGACTCAAAGCAGAGATTGTTCAGTTACTTGCACCACATTAAACTACTACTAAGAACAAAAATAATGAACTCTATTAACTGCTAACATGATAAATCTTATCAAGAAAGAAGAATAAAAACATAGAAAAACAATGAGAGTCCTGTGTCACCTTAAAAAGTAAAAAATTTCTTCAGGTGTAAGGTCTGCCCGCAGGTTGACTCTATTGATACCATCACAGGTCCCAACTATATCAGCCATGCCATCCGGAGCTCATTCACCTTCTCATCTACTAAAATGATACATGCCATCACGTGCTAGCAATGCCCTTCTGCTACGTACATTGGCCAAAACAGATTGTCCTCATGTAAACAAATAAATGGACATAAATTGGACATAAAAAATGGTAACATCCATAAACCAGTAGAACATTTCATCCTCCATGGACATTCAGTAGCAGAGTCAAAAGTTTCCATATTCCAACAAAAAAACTTCAAAAACAGACTTCAGTGTGAAACTGCAGATTTGAAACAGATTCACAAAGTTGACACTATCAGATTGGGTCTAACAGGGACTTGGAATGGTTAGCACGTTACAAACAGTCATCGTCCCTATCACACATTCTCACCTTGACACCATCTAATCAACTGCTGCAAACTGGCCTCATTTACGCTGACTGTATTGACTTTGCTAGTGCTTGCCCTCCCCATTGTAAGGCTTCTCCTTCCTGACATGTGTATATATACACCTCTCACCTGTAGTTTCCACTTTGTGCATCTGACAAAGTTGGCTGAAGCCTACCTAAGCCTATGATCAAAGAAATTTGTTAGTTTTTAAGGTGCCACAGGGCTCTCATTGTTTTTTTCTGTACACAGACTAACACGGCTACTCCTCTGGAAATAACAACATGACGTGGCTATTTCGTAAAACCACATTCACGACTTCAGAGCTTTCTCCTTAGCAACACATAAACAAGAGAACAATTTGAATGTAAATTGAACAGTCCCACAGAAATACCATGAGATGCAACTTGAGAGTTCCCGTAATTTAGCTGGAGTTCACCTGAATCTCAGTTATAGTCTCTGTTCACCAAGCCTGAAAGGCTCGAGTTGAAAGAAGCAGCTTTCCTCTTCTTTGGTTGCAGAAATCTTCAGCAGAAATCCATGCAGATGACTCTTCCTCTGCTAGAACCAGCACCATGCAGTCAGCTCACTGGTTAACCAGCATTGAGTCATATACACATGTGAAGAAACTGCTGCAAAAGGCTCCAGCACAGAGAGAAACATCTTGCTGTTCCTTCCTGGCTCAGCTTCTTCTAGTCACACACTAAGCACACGGGCTCTTCTCAGTGCAACTTTTGTGGCTGCTGCTGTCTTGGCATCTGAGCACCATGGCAACATAAACCTTGTTGAGCATTCTTCAATGCAACCACACACAGTTACCAGAAATTTCTGGCTCTGGGCAGCTAAATCAGCCCAGCAATAGTAATCCAGCCTCAATAAATCACTTAAGAATATCACCTTTAATAAGGTATATGGGTTACAAGTAGTTGTACTGTTTTCTTTGAACAATGAATTTTTAGTTGCTGTTGAGAAGATGCTGGATTGTCAGCCCAGGAGACTGAAATTATAAATCTTCTTTAGCCACAAGAAAGATGTGCTGCATAGTCGGTAACAACACAATTTATTTATTTTTACAGCAAGCTGTTCAGGCCCCAACAGAGACCAAGGCCCTACTGTGGAAGGTGTTGTCTGAGCAAATAAAACTATCTCTGCCCCATGATCTTACAATCTAAATAGACTAGGAAGTACAAATTGGTGAAGCAACTTGACCAAGAAGGTCACAGCAAGGCTTGGGCAGTATCAGAAAAAGAAATTAGGCCTCCTGAATCCCAGACAAGTGCTTCATTGACTGGATCTGGTGTCTCACTCTAACAAGAGCTTCTCCATTACACCTAAGGGAATATTTCTCTGTCAAAGATGCACAGCTGTGGTCTCTGGATCAGACTGTGGATCCTGAGTACCACTGAGGAACCTTCAGCAACTTCAGATAAAAAAAGGGTGACTTTTTCAGCCATCTGGGGTGTGCTTTATAGCAGCTGGCTGCCACGGCATTCTTGGACTAGGAAGACAGGAGAATTTACTTTCCAGAGACCAAGTTGTGATCCGTGAAGCTAAGAGAAGGAAAGAGAGATCAAGGTAGCTGTTCATAAGAAGAGATCTGCAGGGCTGGATGAGGCCCTCAGAGCTGCTCTGGAGCTAGAACTACCTAGAGAGGCTGCCATACAAGATAGGCACCCCCAGGGAACTAGTGCATGAGGCTGAACTTGAAGTCCCTGCAGCGCCTGGTTATATGTGATTCAGACCTCACAGAACTGCTTGAGGGCATGAGATCAATGCAAGGTAATACGAACCAGCAGAGAATCCTATAAGCACAGACTGAAGAAGACATGAGCATAGGAAGCAACTGAACCCCACTCAACAACCATATGAAAAGAAGGGAGATCTACAGCATTGGAGAAAAAGCGAAGCAGGCCATGTGGTGCAAAGACTCCTGGCACAGTGCTTCCTGGATGAAGAGATCCTGCTAAGAGCAGGGACCAAAGGCTAGCCACCCACCTGCAGACTAGTAGGCCCAAAATGAGACACCATTATTTCCAGTGAGACTGGGCCCAAATATTACTTCATAGGAAAGATCAAAGGGCACACATGTACAGCTCTGGGGCACAGGTTTCCATTTCACATTCACAATACTGGGACAGAGGAAGCTAGGAAGAAAGCTGAGAAACTTTTAGTGGGATGGTGCACTTTGCAAAACAAACTCAGCTCAAGATTGTGGGAACATGAGAAACAACCATTAATCCGGACAGACGCTGTCTAGTCTGTGAATTTCAAAAGGGATAGCCGTGTTAGTCTAGTCCAGTAAAAAAAACAACAAGGAGTTGTGTGGCACTTTAAGACTAACAGATTTATTTATTTAACAATAACAGATTTATTTATTTAAAAATAAATCTGTTAGTCTTAAAGTGCCACACAACTCCTTGTTGTTTTTTTAGTCTGTGAATGCCTGTAACAGAAGAAGTATCCCACAGAGCCCTAATCAAGACTGATTTTCTCAAATAGTAAGAGATGAACCTCAAATTTCAAGAGGCTTCTGTATCAAACAGAGACTGGTTAGTGATGAAACAGAAGTGTGTGAGGTCTCCATGGAGAGGAATGTGATGCTACCTTGAAAAGTGAGATGATCATTATTGGAATGACATAACAAGCGGGGTACTTCAGGGATCAATTCTGGGTCCAGTTCTGTTCCATATTTTCATCAATGATTTAGATGATGCCATAGCAAGTGCACTTGTAAAGTTTGCAGATGATGCCAAGCTAAGAGGGGTTGCAAGATCTTTGGAGGATAGGATCACAGTTCAAAATTACTTGGAGTATGTCCACACATCTCTTTTTTTTTTTAAATAACATTGGTTATTTCAAAATAAAAAAAAGATTAGGTCCACACAACGTTTTCTTATTTCAAAATGAGGGGCTCTGTCATTTCAAAACAAGAACCGTCATTTCAAAACAGCTTAAACCCCATTCATTTGGAAATGGCTGTTATTTCGAAATGGTTATTTTGAAATAACGCCGTTTGGACATGTTGTTTTGAAACAGCACCATTGTTTCGAAACAACTGTTTTGAAACAGCACCATTGTTTCGAAACAACTGTTTTGAAACAACATGTACAAATGGCTTTATTTCGAAATAACCATTTCAAAACAACAGCCGTTTCGATAGCAGGCTTTCCCTTAATTCAAATTAACTTACTTCAAAATAAAGACTTTATTTCAAAATAACTCATTTCAAAATAACTTATTTTGAAATAACAATGTATGTGTGGACATAGCCTTGGACAATGTCGTGAAATCATCTGAGGTAAATAGAATGAAATTCAATAAGGACAGATGCAAAATACTCCACTTAGGAAAGACCAATCAGTTGCATACATACAAAATGGACAATGACTGCCTAAGAAGGAGTACTGAAGAAAGGGATCTGGAGTTCATAGTGAACCACAAGCTAAATATGAGTCAACATTATAATACTATTGCAAAAAAGCAAACATAATTCTGTGATATATAAACAGAAGTATTGTGAGTAAGACATGATAAGTAATTCTTATGGTCCTCTCTACACTGATTAGACCTCAACCGGAGTATTCTGCCCAGTTCTGGGCACCTCTTTGCAAGAAAGATGTGGACAAATTGGAGGAAGTCCAGAAAAGCGTAACAAAAATGATTAAAGTTCTAGAATACTTGACTTATGAGGAAAGATCGAAGGAGATGGTCTTATTTAGTCTGGAAAAAGAGGAGATTGTGAGGGGACATGATAACAGTATTCAAGTACCTAAAAGGTTGTTACAAGGGAGAGGGAGAAAAAGTGTTCTTCTTCATTGCTGATAATAGGACAAGAAGCAATGGACTTAAATTGCAGGAAGCGAGGTTTAGGTGCACATTAGGAAAATATTCCTAACTGTCAGGGTGATTAACAACTGGGATAAGTTGCCAAGGCAAGCTGTGGAATCTCCATCACTGGAAATTTTTAAGAGCAGGTTGAACAAACACTTGTCAGGGATGGTCTGGAATAGACAGTACTTGATCTTGCCAAGAGTGCAGGAGACTGGACGTGAAGACCTCTCATGGCCCCTTCCAGTTCTATAAATTTATCACTGGACAAGTGAAAGGGAACACAGTGGATGGATTGGAAGACTACTGGAATCCTCACCATTAGGTTGACCTGCATGCCTAATGACTTATAGCACGAGAGGCTGGATCCTGATGAGGGTTATAATCATGACCATGGACTCCCAAGTCATAGAATCATAGAAGTGTCACAGTGGAGGGGACCTCAATGGGTCATCTCATCCAGTCCCCTGCACTCCAGGAAGGGAGACATAATAACTAGATCATCCCTGAAAGGTGTTTGTCTAACCTGCTCTTAAAAACCTCCAGTGATGGAGATTGTGCAACCTCTCTGGTCAAATTAATTCCAATGCTCTATTATCCTGAAATTAGGTAATTTTTTTTCCTAATGTCCAACCTAAAACTCCTTTGCTGTAATTCAGATCCATTGCTTATTGTCTTGTCTTGTCCTCATGAAAATAATTTTTCACTCTTCTTGTAACAAAATTTTATGTTCTTGAAAATGGTTAAGTACTGTTGGGAAGAGTCTCCTCTTCTCCAGACTGGACAAAAGCATGAGAGGCTGTGTTCTTGGGAGGGAGGGTAATGTTACCAGCATTACAAAGGAATCCCTAGTCATGTGCCAGAGCTAAAGAATTGGTACACTCTGCCCCTGTGTCCATTCTGTTTCCTGCCTTGGTGAACCTCACATCTGGCAATAGTTTGTTGTTCTTGTAGAAAATAACACCATACATAGGGTTGTAATGATGGACAGATCTTGAAATTAATATTTTATCCAGAGGGGAACTAATTCAAAGAACCAACCTGGAGGAAGTGTGTCCAGAAGCCATGATGCTGAGAACACACTATTGTTACCAAATGGAAGTATTTTAGGGTTCATGACTTCATTCCTAATTATGAGTTGAAATAGTTAGGACTGGATGTCATGAGTTGATTATGCACCAAGGTCTGCATCAGATAGGTTGGGGCATAATCATTTGACAACTTGCAGAAGGAAGGCTTTCTTTCCACTGTGGTTATCTGAGACTAGAACTCTGTTTAGTCAAAATAGTTCAGAGTTATCATGGTTCCATCCCACCCATTTACATCCCAACTTAGACCTCATAAATACAGATTAAAGTATGGAACCTAGAAAGGAGACAACTGAGTCTTTAGACTGAAAATTGGCTAGGACAGGGACAGTTATTTTCTGCATTTGTACAGTGCCTCGCTCAATGGGACCCTGAGAGAGTTAACACTTGTAAGGTGCAATTGCACTATAGAGGTTTCATAGTGAACCCAAAGTGGAATTTAATAATCAACAACACAGAACATAATGGAAACTATCATGTCAGAATGTATAACTATCTTTAGGTGATTTGACTGGTTTTTTTTCCTAACCCTTCAACTGGTCTGATCTGACACCATTGTGTGAATGGTAAGTTATTAGATTTATAGTCACAGCAGAAAACCTGCTTAAACAAGAACACAACCCCGAAAATGTGAATTTGGTGATCATGCAACAATCAAGTGACTTCATGGGATTCCATGTTTATTTGACTAAATTGCTCAAAATCAAGCTTCTTTCCTTCTTGGCCATCAATGAAAGTCAAATATTCTACAGTCCAATGTATGTCCTCATTTTTAGCTAAGTAACATCACTGTCATCAAAATATTCTCTCGGTGCCATAGGTTGCAACTAATTAATCCTGGAACTGAAGTTTAAATTGTTGATATACTGGTTAGAAAAAGAAAATGTGCAGCTCATTTGGTCTGAGCTGTACTTACGCTGCAGGGCCAACATAAGTAACTAGTAAACCAATGAAAAGAAGAATTGAAATCTCAAAAAAAATTTGGAAATCAATAACCTGAACTAAAATTTAGATTTGAGCTGACCAAAATATTGTTTCAATTTAAATTTTTTAAAATGTATATCTTAAATTATTACAACACTGTTGCAAAAAAAGTAAACACTATCCTGGGATGAATAAACAGGAGACTTGTAAGAAAGACATGAGAAGTAATTTTTTCCACTCTACTCCTCTCTGATTAGGCCTCAACTGTTGTATTGAGTCCAGTCCTGGGTGCCTCATTTCAGGAAAGATATGGACAAATGGAAGAAAGTCTAGAGAAGTGTTTAAGAGCAGGTTTGACAAGCACCTGTCAGAGATAATTTAAGAGGGAACTTGGTCCTGCCATAAGTGCAGGGGACTGGACTTGATGACCTCTCATGGTCCCTTTCAGTTTCTATGATTCTTTCCTTCTCTGGTCCCAGCCAGGAACTGACATGCTCAGCACTGCAGATCCTTTTATCTGAGCCTGCTGAGCTCTGATTGGCATCTTCTGTACAGCCTTTCTAAGCTGGAGTAACCATCTTTGCTGCTCCTTCCTAGGACAGGTTGTGGTAGGACTTTGGGTCATGAAGGGCCTGGTACATTCCATCACAATGTCAAACCCATCTGAGCTCATGCAAGGGACTTTGTAAATCAAAAAAAGTTTACTTTGCATTGTACTTCCTCTCAGTAAAAGCAAAGAAGAGATTTCCTGTAAATTTAGCTAAAGAGGTAAACTTCTTAAAAAGGCCATGATTTAGCACAGATATTACTACAGAGGGTATGGTGGCTAGAAAGCTACGGAGACACTAAGTGTGGTCTTCGGTCAATACTCCAGCTCATGTTGGGTCTAGTAGTTACTCTAGTGCTCTTTTTCATTTTTGCCTTTCATTGTATGTGTGTGTGTGTTCGAGGGCGCTGTTAAGAGCAATGGGATGCTGCTGTGTCAAAAAGGCCATGAGAGTATTTGCTTTAAATACCACTCCTGAGTGCCATTGAATGTAGCTCACCTCCCTTCTGGTGTCCCATCATCTGGAGCCCAACGGGCCACACAAGTAGACCTGGGAAGATACATGGAGAACCCCTTTAAAATAAGAGCAAGAGGGCAACATCTTCCACCCAAGCATGGAACAGGGCTGGTTCCAGAATAGAAATCCCTGCCCTCACATTCAGTCCATACCCCGGATTTTCTTTCCCTCAACTAGAGTTCCTTCCAATCACAAATTTTGGAAACTCTAAACAGAAGGATAAGACCCAGTTGGCTGCTCTCCAGGGGTATGTCTTCACTGGGGACTCTTTTAACTTGACTTAACAAGGTCAACTTTAAGTCAACTTAAAGTCCACCCTGTTAAGTTGACTTAAGGATATGTCTGCACTGGAGGGCTCTGTTAAGCTGACCTTATTAAGTCGACTTAACAGAACCTCCAGTGTAGACATACCCCAAGAGTGTTGTGGCCCCAAGAAAGGGTCCGGTCCTGCCCCCTGCCTCACCCTGAAGCCCAATCCAGCTCCAGGGCCCGATATGTCCTCAGGCACTGCTGGCAAGCAGCTCCAAGCTGGATCTGGCCCCTGCCATTGCCGCAAGTGGCAGGCAGCTTGAAGTCGGCTCCTGCCTCCACTGCCAAGTGGGCACCTGGAGCCAGATTGGGCCCCAGGGTGGGGCAGGGGGTGGGACCTGGATTCCAACCCTTTCTTGGAGCTAGCAACACTTTTGTTGTCTACATTGCCTTAAGCTGACTTAATGAGTTTGACTTATTAATAACAAAACTTATTAATAAGTTTTGAGCTTAAGCACTGGTGTTATTAAGTTGACTTAATAAAAGCACAATGTTGATGGGGAGTTTCTTATGTCAAATTAAGGCAGGTAAAGGTGAGCTAAAGCTCCAGTGTAGACATAGCCCAGGACATTCCTTTTTGTCAGTGATAACCTACAAATTTTGCCACTCAACAAGTGGGTGAACACTGTATCTCAATCTCCTTTCTCTTCAGAGTAACCACATCACTTTTTCCCTCTCCTATCTCTCAGGCCCCTGGAACCAGTTCTTTCTAAGGCAGAGAGATCATCTACCTTTATCAGGGCAGTAAGCCCTCCAAAACCTGTTTTCTCCCATTTATTTCTTGTTTCCTTCCCACTCATCTCAATGTAACAGTTGCAGGTCTTTCTGTCCTGGCACAGAATGGAGTTCTTGCATCCCATTTCACTGCTATATACAGTTCATTCAATATTAGTGACATCTATGCCTATGCAAATAAAGGGGTGCCTGCAAGATTGTGCCCATGAGCAGGCATGCCAAAAAGTAGTGTGCAGAGAGACACACAATGCATGCTTCCCCTGTATGGAGTATATGTACTCCAAGAGAAGGATGGGAATTCTTTGGAAGAAACTAGCAGTGGTGCCAGCATGTCTAGTCACTAGAGAGGTATAAAATCCTAGATGTCTAGGACTGAAGGGACCTTGATAGGTCATCTAGTCTGGTCTCTCACACTAAGATGGGTTAAGTATTATCTCTAGAACATCCCTGATAGCTGTGTGTCTAACCTGTTCTTAAAAGCCCCCAATGACAGAGATTCCAAAACCTGTCTAGGTAATTCTTTCCAGTGCTTAACTACCCTGACAGCTAGCATTATTTTTTCAACTCCATCAAGAAAGAAGTGGTTCCTTCCCTTCTCTATCATTCCTGGGCACCTCAGGGCCTGATGTTCAAAAGAGGCCAGATTTTTGAGGTGCTCAGCATGTTGGGTCCTGTGCTCTTACAAAATACTGGCCACAAATGCCCCACGGGGATCTCCAGTTTTGGGTGACATTGAGCATTTCAAAATCAGAGCTCAGGCTCTTTTGAAAAACTACATCCACCAATGCTGCCTCTGGGGATTTCCCTCTGCTGTCCTACAGTGCAGTTCAGACCTCCAGGGTCCAGTGAATCCAGCTATCAGATGACAAACCACCAAATAACAATGAACAGTAATCATATTAGGACAAGAATTCCTTCAGAGTCTCCTGGACTTCTCCTCACCCTCAGACCATTTGCTCTTTCATACTTCAGTGGAGAAATGTGTTATCTCCACAAGTTGTGATTGGAATTGGTGCAGCAATGTTTTGTAATGTTATACAGCTCCCAGCCCAGCCCCACCCATACAACATTAGTTAACTGAATGGGACAAGATGCCTAATTGATCTGAACTGGGGCTCTTCTCCTTTATTAAAAAGCTATCTAGAAGGAAAAGAGGGAGAAAAGAGAGAGCAAATTTCCCCCACCCCCATTCTCCTCTGAAGGAAGCAGCAGTGTCTCCTTGCAGAACGACAACCCTCAGGATACAGCAGTTGTCTTCAAATCTGTGACCATAAAAAATCATTATCTCTGTGAAATACAGCAATTTGGGAGATAATCAAACAGTGACCAGGGGGCATAGCTGCCAATCTGAAGGATTATGCTCTGTGCACGCTTGATTCCGTCTGACCTTCCTCCGAGCCAGCTGTCAGCTTGGCGAAAACGCACACGGATCGACTCGGGGCACATTCATTAGACTGTCTTCGGTGAAGAAGTCATTTGCATAAAACCCCAGCTTTCTTAATTAGTACTTCATTTTTCCCTTGACTTATTTTGTGGCTAAGTTCACTTGATTTTTTCTTTCTTTCTTTTCTTTTTTTTTTTTTTAACTTGCCAAAAATATAATGTAGGGGGTGATGGGGTTATGATATAAAAAAAAAAAAAAGTGGGGAAAGGAAGGAATAAAATTTTCAGATTGAGGTAGTAACTGGCTTACTCACATTTTCAGAGACGTAAGAGGTTTCTAAGTATACAAAAAATATCAGAAGGTAAAAATGGAGAATATTGTATATGAGATTAATCATCAAAACTCCTGGGTTGGAAATATCCTAGTGTTAGGAAGGAAAGTTCGCCCTTCCTGTATACTGACAAAAACCCACATTCTCATCCTTGTCACAGGCCTTGTTCAGGTGATCAAAAGCAATTAAGTAAAATTCTGCTGGTCCACTTTTCCAGGGTGAGTCACGTCTTTTCAGTTGGCCAAATAAAATGCAATTGTGCTTTGTTTCTCATTATATGCTAAGGGTGGGTGAATAGTTTGAGTTTTAGATAAATTGCAAACATGTTCTAGTTTGATCAGGACAATCCCCCCTTATATTCCAAGAATTTCTTCCATAACACTTGAAACATCCAGGTTTTGAATTTCATCATTCAAGACATTTGGTCATTTGTTAATGTTTGTTCAAAGATGTATGACTACATAGATTAGAATTTGCTTTGAGTAAAACAGACATGCTGAGGAATATAGAATCTTCCAAAGTTGATTTGGTGGGCTTTTTTGTTTGTTTGTTTTTAATTGTGTTTTTTCTTCAGGTGAACATTAATAACACCCAAACCCGAGGAAGAGCTCAGTGACAGTTCAACATCTTGTGTCTTTCACCATCTGAAGTTGATCTAATAAATGATATTACTTCCCCCACTTTGGCTCATTAATGACATTTGAATGTTTCACAATGTACCGATTCAGGAGAATATATGCCTCAGTCAGAGGGTACACTAATTTTAATCAGTTGAGTAGTCCTATTGATGATTAAGACCCATCCTGAATCAAAGCATAAATTAGTGCAGAAGAAAGGAGATGCAGGGAGCAAATCCATGTTTTTTTATAATTGTTTGCTCTCAAAGGACTATTTTCCAGCCTTAAAATATGCCAACACAAGAGTCCCACTGTTTGAATTTGTAGATATTCCTGGCCATTGTGCAAAACAAAGGAAACATTTATTATGGAAAAAAGTTCTGGTCTCAGATCCATGTTACTGATTTCAACTCCAATTTTTCAGTTCTCTTCCAGTACTGGACCTAGAGATCAATTCAGTCCAAAAAACCTTGGTGATATCTGGGTCTCAAACACCTGAAAACCTGAGAGAGTATAGAGTCAGTGTTTGGATTAATCTTGTTGCTGTATTACTAAATGGAAATGGCAAAATCATCAGTAATGATGAGAAAAAACTGAAATACTTATTTTTTTTTATGTATTTGGGGGAAACAGATGACCTAAACTCATCATAGTGTTATAATAATACTCTTTTCATTCCATTAGTATCTCTGGATGTTGTTCAACAGAAGCCACTGAAGTTGGACATTTTTTAAGACAGCAGATTCAAATAACTTGGATCCAAAAGCTTTAAAACAGCTCACTAAGGAGCTTGTTGAAATATCAGTCTTGATCTTCACTAAGTCTTGGAGCACTCAGGAAGCCCGATAAGACTGGGAGAAAGTTAATGTTGTGCCAGTTTTTAAAAATGGTAAATGGGAGAACCCAGTTTATTATAGTCCTGTCAATTTCCAACAGGATAGCTGTGTTAATCTAGTCCAGCAAAGAAAAACAAGGAGTCATGTGGCACTTAAAGACCGACAGATTTATTTTTCGCATGAGCTTTCGTGGGAGAAAATCTGACTTTGTCAGATGCTTTGAAGATGGGTGAGCTTACAGAATGGAAGACAAATAAGTGCAAGGGGGTGTAAAACATAGGATCAGATCTTGGTAGACTTATTTTCCTTCCATTCTGTAAGATCACCCATCTTTGAAGCATCTGACAAAGTCAGATTTTCTCCCACGAAAGCTGATGCGAAAAATAAATCTGTCCGTCTTTAAGTGCCACATGACTCCTTGGCTTTTTTATCATAGTCCTGTCAGCCTAACACTGATTCTGGGAAAGATAATGGAGCAGTTGACATGGACATTGATTAATAAAGCATTAAAGGAAGGTAATATAATTAATGCAAATTAAAATGGAAATAGATCCTGTCAAATTAACCTATTAGCTTTTTAGGATGAGATTACAGGTTTGGCTGATAAAGGTAATGGTGTTGACTTAAAATCTGTTTGGCTCAAAAGCTCGTCACTCTCACCAACAGAAGTTGGACCAATAAAATGATTTACCTCACCCACCTTGTTTCTTTACACTTCTGTAAGGCATTTGACTTTCTACTACAAGATATTCTGATTGAGAGAGAGAGAGAAAGAAAGAGAGATTATCTGGAGCACATTAAATGGATTAAAATCTGGCTACTTGATAGATCTCAAAATGTGATCGTAAACATGGTAATGTCATCAAGGTGATGTGATTCCCTACAGGGACTGGTTCTCGGCCCTACACTATTTAGCAATTTTTTAGTGACCCAGAAAAATAACAATATATCAAACTTGTAGATGACTTAAAAATTGATTCTGAATGATCCGGATCATTTGATAAATTTGTCACAAGCAAACTGTGTGTTTTAATACCGCAGAAGCTAAATGTATACATCTGCAATACAGCATGTAGACCATACTTACAGGATAGGAGACTTTATCTTGCTAAGTGGTGACTCAGAAGAATATGGGGGTTCTTACAGATCATCTGCTGAGCATGAGCTCCAGTATAACCAACACAGCTAATGTGATTCAGGATGCATAAACAGGAGAATCTTCAGTAGGAATAAAGAGGCTATGTTGTCTCTGTATTTGGCCCTGGGGTACTGTGTCCAGTTCTGGGGGCCACAGTTCAAGAAGAATGTTGATTGGCTGGAGATGGTTGAGAGAAGAGTCATGAGAGATATTAAAAGATTTAAAAACATGCCTTATAATGACAGACTAAAGAAGCTCAATCTATTTATCTTAACAAAGAAAAGGTTAAGGGGTGACTTGGCAACTGTCTGTAAGTCGCTACATGGAGAACAAATATATAGTAATAAGCTCTTCATTCTAGAAAAGAAGGTATAACATCATCCAAAGATTGGATGTTGAAGCTAGATAAATTCAAACGGGAAATAAAGTCTGATTTTTTTTACAGTGAAGGGAAATATTTACTGGAACAACTTTACCAAGGGTGTGTTGGCTTCTTCATCACAGACAATTTTTAAATCAAGATTGGATTTTTTTTTAACAGATATGCTCTAGAAATTATTCTGAAGGTTGTCCTACAGCCTGTATTTTTACCCAGAAGATCAGACTAGATAACCACAATGACCCTTCTGATCTTGGAATCTGTGGCTATGTCTCCACTGGTAATTTAGTTTGAATTAAAGAGACTTAATTCAGACCAAATTAGTCCCTGCCTAGACTGGACTTTCATTAAGTCACATTAAGAAATTCCTTAATTTGACTTAATGAAATCTTACTTTGAATTAATAAGAACTTCCTGTAAGTTTGAACTAAGCCTTAATTTGACTCCTTAGTTAGACCTAAGGATGGTGTAGATCTGGATTAACCCTTAATTCGATTTTATTAAAGTTGAATTAAGGGCAGTTAGGTCGAATTAACAAAGTGGTCTAAGTTAAGGTCAAGTTTAGTTTGAATTAAAGTCAAATTATTTAGTTCGAATTAACAAATTCGACCTAACTTTTTCTAGTGTAGACATAGCGTATGACTCTCTTACTGGAGCACAATTTCACCCCATGTGTGGCTGATAGTGTAAGCCATTTTAAGTGGATATTTTAAGAATGGCTGTTCCAGATCATCTCTGTCAAGCGATCCAATTGCAAAATTGGAGATAATTCTCAAGTTTGATTCTCTATCTTGTAATATATAGGTTTCCAGATATATACATATATTAATAAAATAGTAATATCATGTATAAATCACATTTTATAGCCAGAATAAAGGAGGATGTGGGTCTAAGTCTTTCCCTATAATCAAGAGTTATAGATCAGTGTCTAGATTAGCTTTCAATGGATTTAATTATGATTTATTCTGGGATAAGATTTAACATTCCTGCCTCCAAAAGCACCTCACATTTCTTCAGATTTTCATTAGACACTTGTATTAATGGCATACCATTAGAACTGGAAATGCAGATATTAAAATATTTTGGCCAAAAACCAAAACACTTCATCTGAAAACCAAAATGCTTTGGCAGGAAACTGAAAAATTCCTATTTTGAAATTATGCTACAGACCCTCAGTTGTCTGTGTGCTTCATGAACTCATTCTTCTGTACTGGTTGGACTTCCTAGTAGGACTAGTCTCCTATTTTGGAAAAGGGAGGTGATGCATCATGGGACTCACTGGCTGTCATGCATCATGTGAGATGTAGTTCAGCCAGAGAGAGTGTTCCCTATTAGAGAATGGGGGCATGATGCAACCAAACTACAACTCTCATGAGGCACTGCAACTGCATAGCCAGGATGAAATATTTCATTTTTCATCTGCAAAAATTTTAGTTTTTGGACATTCAATCTTTTGCTGACAAATTTAGATTTTCTACAGAAAACAAACACATTTTATTCCTATAAGTCAAAACTCCAATTTTTCATTGAAAGCCAGTTTAGAAAGAAAGTTTTCAACCAATCCTCCTACTTCCATCCATTGTGGCTATTGTGAAACTTAATTCATCAATGTTTATAAAATGCTTTGAGACCCTCAGATAGAAAGGTCCCTGAAAAAGAGCCAACTACTGTAGGTGACCTCATTTCAAAGGGTTGCTGTGAGTGCTGTGATATAGCAGTGCTCTTTAAGCATCTGGCAGGGTTCTGAGGGTGTCAGCAGAGCAGAGGCAATCACAGGTGCTCAGATAGAAGCAAAGGAGGTGGTCCAGGTGTGAGACTCTAGCTCTTGGTGAACTGTGTTATAGAAAACCTGTGTGCATTTATTATTACTTCTAGGGCTCCCAGATGTAAAAGCAGCAAATACCCGAAGCACAACTGATTTAACAGTTAGAAAGAAAGAAGAACCTAAGTTCCTAAGTCAACCCTTGTAGGAACTCCAGAGTTGCAACAAAAGCAGTGAGAGTCCTGTGGCACCTTATAGACTTACAGATTTCTTCGAGCATAAGCTTTCATGGGCTCCAACACACTTCGTCAGATGCATGAAGTGGAAATTACAGTTGAGAGGTATACCTCCTCTGGAAAGTTTCTACCATGGAAGGCACTGAATTTAGTCGTATGGAATGGAAATCTACAAACCTCATGAAGAAACTTGCACAGACACAGACAGACATCATCTTCCTCTCTAAATGCAAACAAATTGACATCATACCAAATGGACTGAAAAATTAAAAATCCTTACCCCTCTGGAAATTTCAGACTTGCAACATAACCCCTCCATTCCACCCCTTGACTCAAGTGGCAGGCCTGTGTCAGCTATGGACTGCTTTCATGCTGCTTCTAGTTCCTTCCTGAGCTTAGTCCTCATCTGATTTTGGTTGTACTTCCTTTTCCTGTAGTAAGCTAGTCTTCTCCAGTTGACTCTGGAATTGGGTACCACAGTGCCTTTCCTTTCGCTTGGATGGAGGGAAGATAATCAGATCAGGTATATTAGACCATATTCTTAGCTTGAGCCAATCATCAGAATTCAAAGCATGGTTCATAAGTTGCTTTGAAGTTGGCTCCATGCAATAAGCATTTTATTTCCACCAATAATCATTCATTTTCTCATCTAAATTTAGAGAAGGAGAGGTGGCTTCTTGGTAGAATAGGTAAATCTAACGCTGTTTTCCCTAGTAATTAGCCAGAGTTACAGTAAGTCAATTGAGTTCAGAATCTGATCTATTGTCTCAATCTTGTAGTTCATCAGTTTCTGGAAAAAGAACAGAATGTGCAGAATTTAGTATAAAGGACCAGAATAATTGTTATAACTTTTAAAAAATATATATTTACTATTATTTATAGTTTTTCAGCAGCACCCATGGTGTATTAGTAATACAGAGAGAAAGGACAATCCCTCCTCTGTGGCGTTCACAATCTAGAGAAGGATAAGTAGAAAAAGTGACAGAGACCACATATTTATATGACTGTGTTAACATAAATAGATAGTCTGAAATAATTCTTCAAATTTATCAGTTTCTGTTTAAATTAGGCCTGCCTAGATTATTGTCAGAGGATGAAACAACGAGAATCCTGTGGCACTTTACAGACTAACAGATTTCTTCGGGTGTAAGCTTTCGTGGGCTCTAACCCGCTCCGTTAGATGCATGAAGTAGAAACTACAGCTGAGAGGTATCAGAGGTGTTAGCGGATGGTAACACTTTAGGTAAGACAGACATATGTGAAGATCGCTAGCTTTACAACCATTTTCCCCCATAAGCTTTATACTAACTGCTTAAATAAGCTATATTATGGTTTTTAAAAGGCTGTTTTGTCATTATATAGCACTTGTCATAGATTCCTGAAGGGATGAAACACAGGTGCCCAAACTTAGTTGGACCTGCTGAATAAGCATGGTTGATACACAGGCCCCTGACCTGGTAAAAAAGTGAATTACAAAATTTAACTCTGTGAAAAGTAAAGACCCAAGACCTGACACCTGAGGAGTCATGGAACCATGAGGGGAGAGAAGCAAAGCTAGCCTGGCAAATATAAGAGTTTGCATGACTCTTTCCTTTCTATTTCTCTGCTTTGAACTGCTCATGACTTCCATTTTTTTAGCTGAAAATCTTCCTTATCCAGAAGAAAATTAGCTATGTGAGTAAACTTTTTTCCTCTAAATATTGGAAAGTGCCCTTAGTCTTTACCCAAAGGTTTTTGGTTTTGGTCTTCTTACTCAAATTTGATAATATGACTCATTGGGATTTAAGAACATGATTAAATGCTTTGTTGAATAAGGATTTTTGCCATTAATAACCATCCCCATTCACTTGTTTCTAGTCTCGGCTTTGAACATCTCAAGTGATGATTCCACATCCTCTCATAGCAGCTTATTCCATTCCCTGAATTCTTCTTTTAACTGTTCTTTGGGGTTTTGTTTTGTTTTTGACTGAAATTTAACCTAAATTTCCCTGCTGCAGTTTAAATCCGTTACTTCTCGTTCTGTCTTAGTTGACTAATGAGAATAATTATTGAATTATTTTTCAATGTGAATTATCTGCTAAGGAGAAGATGAAACCACCAATCTCATTTTCAGTGAAAATCCCCAGGCAGGCCAACAATTACAATCCCCGAAGTAAAATAACAGGGTTTTATTTACTAAGATCTTCAGTCTATTCATTGGTTTTTATTGGCATTGAAATAACATTTGAGTGAGATTATATTGCAGATTCTTTTAAGATGGCTTTTGGAAGGCTCACAATTAAAAAGCCTCTGTTAATACTCTGAGACTTCCATCAAAAGCAAAAAAGGAGGAGTGCCAAGGCCCTATGCTACTAAATCAAGCTTTTTGGGACCACAGTAAGGCTCTCTGTCATGTTCACTTCTAGAAAAATGGGACAAAGAAATAATTTTGTTTTTCATGATGTCCATAATTGCTGATAAATGGCAAGATTCTGTTCCCCTAACAACAGAATCTGATTGCAGTCAGACAGCTGAGAACTCGCCTGGCATGGAAATGATGTCCTATGGTTTAAACCCAGCATGTGTAACTTCTACCCTACCTTTCCTATACATAGTAGTGTAGGAGGTAAAGTCCTGTGATAGTCTGCCAATTTTAGCTGATGAATTCTTCTTGTGGACCATAGGTAGCTGGCTGAGTGCAGCCCTTAACAGTGCTGATTTATTATGAGTGAATGCCAATGACAATGGAACCTGATGTTGGAGAGATAAGCACCACCATGACACAGTCACATATGGCGGTCAAAAGAGGTGAGAATATAAGAAGTGGGATAAAAGCGAGAAAAGAAAAATTCAAGGAGTCTTGTGGCACTTAAAAACTAACAGATTTATTTATCGCATGAGCTTTCATGGGAGAAAATCCCACTTCATCTTCAAAGTGTCTGACGAAGTGGGATTTTCTCCCACGAAAGCTCATGTGATAAATAAATCTGTTAGTCTTTAAGTGCCACAAGACTCCTTGCTTTTTTGCTTTACAAGACTAACACGGCTGCCCCTTTGGAACTTAGCTAGATAAAAGAAAAATGCTGGCAGAATATCAGGAATGTGTCTTGATAGTGGACAGGTTCTGTGGGGTGTTGACTGGATAGGACAGAACAGCGTTTCCTTTGGTTGTTCCAGCTTCCTTTTCAGGAATCAAAGGAAGAATAGTCATGTGGTTAAGGCCCTCTAGCCAAGGAGAGCTGGGTTCCATCATCAACCCTGGCTCACAGTTCCACTGTTATCTTGGATAATCTACTTAATCCTACAGTGCCTCTGTTTACCTTCTATAAAATGTTCTTCCTTTGTGTGTGTAGCTAGTTAACTCTCCAGGGAAGAAACTCTCTTCTCGTGCATGTGTGTGTTGCCTAGCTCTGTGGGGTTCTGACCACAGATGGGGCACTGACCACTACTATATCATAAATAACACTACGTAATGGTGAGGATCTCCCTTTGACAGAATACGCCTCTCATGAATCTTGACAAATACAAGGCTAACCCCCACAGTGGTGGGGAAGGGGTGTTCCCTCACCCCGTTCTCATGTCTAATCCTCATAGGTGGGTAATAGTTTCTTATAGTATTTTGCTATAGAATAAGAAATGTATTACATTAGCTTTTTTGGGAGAGAATCCCACTTTGTCAGATGCTTGAAGATGGGGAACTACTACAGAGTTACTCTAGAGACTAATGCTTCTGACACTGAAAATCCCAGGTGTGCAGTCACCTCTTGACCCAAGCAGGTTCTTGATTACATAAAAGCATAATTAGAGAAGTACCAAAGCAACTGGAATTGTATGTTTATATAGGAAGGGCATCTAGATTAGGACTGGAAAAATGTGTTCAGAGCCCTGCTTCACCAGGACTTCCTGTGTTACTATGGGCAGACACTTAGCCATCCTGTGTCTCATTGCTCCATCTGTAAACCTAGGATAGTAGTACTTCCCTGCCTCACCCAGGTGAGGTCAGGATAAAAATGTACCAAAAGCTTATGAAGTGTTGGGAAGTCTACTGATGAGAAGGTATTGTTATTTTAGTTATACCCTTGGATACTGTATGTGATAACAAGATACTTTCTCTGTAACATGCTCATTGAAATGTAAACCATGCAGAACAGCTAAGATGCTATATTTCTTTACAGTAGCAAATAACAAAAGGGAAAGTTATTAGGCTTCATAGAAACTCTGAATTAAGCAGGGCTGTTTGACACAAAATGTCAGTTTTGAGGGCAAATTTGAAACTCTTCTTCCAAGAGTTAAAAAACTGCAATCTTAAAATGACTGGGATATTGTGATGGCTGTTCAGGGAGGACTTCAAAACACCTTTGATCTCAAAGGAAAAGAAGCGTGGAGTTAAATTCAGCACTTGCTGATGCTGGTATCAACCAGAAAAAACCCATCGATATAAGTGGAGTTATTTCAGATTTACAGCAGTGTGAGAGCAGAAGCTGAGCAACAAAGAATGCCCTACACATTCATTAATGCTAATTATATGTCATCTTTATTAGTATCTCAGTAGTGCCTACATATTCCAACAAAGAGCCTCACAGTGTTAGGTGCTGTACAAATACATAGTATGAGACAAACAAGGAGTCCCATGGCAATTAAAGGCTACCAAATTTATTTTTTGCATGAGCTTTCATGGGAGAAATCCCACATCAGTGTCTGATAAACTTGTTTGTTTTACTGAAGCTGACTGCTTGTTCGTTTTACTGAACTAGAACTAGAACGTAGTAAGAGACAGTCCCTGCCCAAAAGAATTTTCAGTTTGAACAGATAACACAGATAAAATTTGTGGTGATGGAATTATTAGTATCCCATTTTACAAAGTGGGGAAAATGAGCTACAGAGAGATTAAGGTGTAGAGGTTTACTGTTATTTAGTTAGATGCCTTAGTATCTTTAAAAATCTGGCTCCAGTGACTTGTCCAAGTTCACACAATGAACTGTGGGAATTAAAACCCAAATCTCATGAGTTACAAAGCAAGCAAAATGTCATCCTTCTTTTTTGCAAAGTCCTCTTTTTTTTTTTTTGTCAAAATGTGAAATGGAAAACATGTTTTTAAAAGAAAATATAAAGTTTTCATCTTCTCAGTTTATTTGATTTTCCCCCATTTAGCTCTAAGAATGTTTTGCTTTTTGCATATGTCTCAGATTGAGATCTTACATAAGTGTAAAATAATAAAGAAATAAAATAAAAATCAAATTGCTACCTAAATACCATTACCTGGAATTTCAAACCATTAAGACTTCAAAAGGGTTAATTAATGACATTAGCTGTGTCATTATCCTGGCAACATTCTGCCTCCAGGGTTTATGGATCCATTCAGCGGCTGAGCTCAAGAGAGCTGTGTCCTTCTTTCACAGAAGAAAATTCATCAGACATTAAAAACACAGTCATTAGCAGAACATATTGTTTTCTCTCTACCAGATTGAAGAACATCAGATGAAATAATCAAAAACAAATATCAAATAAATAATTTTAAAGCAAAACCCAAGGCCGAGGATTGTAATTTACAATTGAAACTCGCAATGATAAATTACCAGTTACATTTACTGAATATAAAGGATCTGATTCACCACTTCCTTGCATCTTGTGTCTTTATTTTCATCTGTGCAAAGCATGTGAAAAGTACTACTGTATTACAGTGATACAGTGGTCCACTCACTTTGCACTAATGTGCATGACTACACAGAGGGCAAGGCAATGGGGCATAAGGCCCAGATCTTTATTACCAAAGGAATCCCAAGGGCTTTACAAACTACCCTGCCTAAGGATTTGTGAAATGGATTCCTAAACTTTTCTTGACTTATTGCAATCCATGCTGCTCTGCCTGAGCACAAGAGATGGTTTAGTGCAGGCTCAGGACCTCTGGCCTAAATTCTGCAAATTAATGCTTACTCAAGTAACCTGTTAGAGAGTTCTAATGGAATACCTGCAGATATTCCCACAATTCTATACGCCTTTGAGGAAGAGATTGCACAATCAGTCCATAAAAACATGAGTCAGGGAGTGGAAGAACTGCAACAGATTCCAACAAGAAAAGGCATGAACACTGTATGTTTCAGAATTAAAGCAGCACAATAGTGAATCCTGCTTTGGAACGATCACATCAGTGATTTTAACCATGGCCATCAACCATGTTTAGCAATGTGGAGCCAAAATGAAGAAGAAAATTATAAACACTCATTTGGGGAGGCAGTAATATAGATCAGTAAATAATGTAATTAATAATGAAGTGTTAAGCATTTACTGTTTTTAGAATGCAAATTTCCTCTGTCACTAACTCGTTCTACCTCTTTGTTTTGTACATTTTTTAACATACAATTATTGATCAATTAGTAATGAGACTCTAAAAGAAACTGTTATTATTAGTAATCTACTTCAATCATGTATCACATGAATGCATGTGCACACGAGGGCAGAATTAACCAGAATAATTGATGGTTTTTCTATAACTTGAGGTCCTTAAATGAAGACTTGAGAAGTTCAGTAATTCAGTCAGAGGTTATAGGATTATTGCTGGAGTGGGTAGGTGAGATTCCATGGCCTGTGATGTGCGGGAGGTCACACTAGAATTTCAGGGGTCTCAAACTCAAATCACCATGAGGGTCGCAGGAGGACTAGTACATTAGCCTGACAGCCACACCACTGAAGCCTTTTCATACAACAATATTGCAAATATCAGTAACAATAATGTCATTGCGGGCTCCAGGAAGTAGCTTTAAGACCCAGATGCAGCCCCCAGGCCACGTGTTTGTGGCCCCTGGACTAGATGATCATGATTGGCCCTTCTTCTTAAAGTATATGAGTGTCTAATTAAGATTTCAAAGGCAACCTTAATTTTTGCGTTTCCTAACATTTCAATGTTTGACTTTACAGCCTAAATAACTCTTTTAATTTGTAATTTCCTTATTTTTTTAAAGAAGAACCCAAATTCTGATGTTTAACTGTCACAACCTCTTCACAATACATCAACACGACCTCTGAAATGTCACTAATGCCACAATTATTTCTCTCTCTCGAGTGAAGGAGTAAACCATTATTTGTCAGCAGGAGATGGTGGTTATCATCTGAGAACCAGCTCCAAGAATGGGATACATGACCCACTTACACACTGTGTTACATGACTAGCCCCATTGTACAGGACAAAAGTATGCAGATGAAACTGAGCAATTTTTTCTTCTGAAAATCTTTTGGGTTGAAAAATTCAGATTTGGGTTGTCTGAAAAGACTCATTAGTTTAGTTTGATTTGGGCAAATTCTTTCAGCTGAAGGGAAACATTTAGGAATGTCAAAACAAGTAATTTCAGAAAGAGGTGTTTTTTAAATTTTCTTGAATTTTTAAGAACATTTTTTTAAAATCCTTCAAATTGAAACAAAATGTTTTGTTTTGGATTGATCCAAATGTTTTAGTCCAACCAAAACAAAACTTTCTTGGGTTCTCTGAAAATGTTGACACATTTTTGTTTCAGGTTGCTCAAACCAATTTTCCCCTCATGCATGTTTTCAGATGTACATCACAGTCATACAGACAGTCCTAAGGGTGGGTTCTTTCTTAGAGCACTGTGGTTAAGCAGATGGAATTTGGGTTTACTATTCTACGGTAACAGAAGGCTGGGTTCCATTGCGGCTTCTCTACCCTCTCAGCAGGTTAGAAATCATTTTTACTGCAGAGTTGTGATGGGCCCAGAATTATGAGCACCACTAGAAGAAGGAAGTCTAGGACTCATGCTTTCCTGGTTCCTTTTATTAGGTTCACTGTCTCTCCTCCGGGAATGCTCATCTTGCTTGTGGGAGATGTGGAGGCACCTGCTCCATCTGGTGCTCCTAGATAAGGGGGATGGCTTGTTGAGGTCATTTCCTAGGTTTCAAGGGATGGCCAGCGGGAGCCTGGCCCCATGGTTTCCTCTCTGCATTGTTGCTACAGCTAGTGTGACAATAGGCAGTCTGAACTTCTGAACCAGAGTTCCTAGTGCACAATAAGCCATAGTGGCCTGATAAATGAGGCTTGGCCTGAACATGCATAGTTGTAGGCCTGTTGTCAGAACCAAGCAATAGCATTTCAACTGTAAGAACTACCGGGCAACTGGAAATTTCCCCAGCAAGGTACAAACAAACAAACTGGAGTGGCTACTTCCATTGGAATCCTATATGCCTGCCTGGGGAATCTCCTGCTTAGAATAGTCTTCCTTGTGAATTGGTTTGGCCCTGCTTGATGGCACAGACCTGTCACAGGATTCGCAGGTAAGTACCTCAGAACTGCCACCAGCTGATGCTCAAGAACAGCGTATCACAGAGAAACAGAGCATGCAAATAGCAACTTTCAATAGTTTGTAACTCAGCCAAATCGGACCCAAATTTCATGATACCAACAAAAATCATGCCTGGACTCCAGACCAACCAGTTCCATACCAAAGACCACAGCCTTGGTGCAGACAAATGAAGAGTCAAAGCTTCTCAAAAAGTGTGCACAATAATCCAATATAGTGAACTCTACATAACAGATAATACATGCTATATAGAAGTACACCCACCAAGACCTCCAATGGAAACAATGCTATGGTCTGCAAATACTTAATGGTATGTCTGAGAGTAGCCCCTTCCGAGTCAATGCAGGAGCATAAATTTCTCCAGATAAATCTTTAAGTAACAAACCAGAGACATTACAGATAAAAAATAAGATGTAGAGGTTAATGACATAACTAAGCAGCATTTTCAACATTATAGCGCAGCCCCCACCACTAACTTCCGTTACCAAAATCCTACAGCAATAATTTATGTCTCTCCCAAATAAGATATCACTTTTAAACTAAATGACTAAATAAATTTAAACTATATAAGAAAAGTCTAGAGAGGAAAAGATCAACAATTCCTTCTTCAAGCATTAAAATAGAATAAAACAAAATAAAACAAAATAAAATAAACAGTGGCCTTTCTCTTGCAATGGCACCTGATAAAGAGACATTTTTATATCTGACCCCTTAGCCTTAAAAATCAAGTGAGAGTTTTCCTAAGAAAAGGGAGTTGTTCCATGGCTTTTGGGCTGAAAGGCATCTCTTCTTCCCCGCATTTTGCCTTAACAGCTGCAAACACAGATGCATGAAGATAGTCACCTAAGTAAGGCAAACTGATTTTGAGCAGGGTTGTGAATTAAGAGCTCCCATTGACTATGAATTTAAATTTGCCTAATTTTAGGCAACCACATTTGGAAAGTTTGGCTTAAGAGGTGTCCACCAAGTTGCCACCTTCCACTCCAGAGACATTGTAGTGGGTGAAACAAACAAGGAGTTCTGTAAAAAAACAACAAGGAGTCATGTGGCACTTTGAGACTAACAGATTTATTTTTCACAGCATCTGAGGAAGTGGGATTTTCTCCCACGAAAGCTCATGCGAAAAATAAATCTGTTAGTCTCAAAGTGCCACACGACTCCTTGTTGATTTTTTGCTGGACTAGACTAACACGGCTATCCCTTTAGAAATTGACAAGGAGTTCTGTGGCACTTAACGATTAACACATTTATTTATTGCATGAGCTTTCATAGGAGAAAATACCACTTCTTCAATTGCTTTGAAGATGGGGGAACTTACACAATATAATATAAAATATAATATAATATAATATAATATAAATGTAGTGGGTGAGTAATTCCTGTGTGTGTCTCTAACTAGTTAACTATTAATATAATTTCGTCAGTACCATAGTATCTAAACAGATATGGTGTCTGAGGCCCAAATCCTCGAAGCCACTAGAACTAAGAGCCTAGATGCCTTTGAGGATTTGGGCCTGAGCATTTACTCCAGCTGAAGTCAACAAAAGCCTTGCCATTGAAATCAGGGGAGTGGGAACAGGTCATAGAATGCAAGTCACTGTCATCCATATGCCAAGATCCAATCAAAGGCCTGTGCACCACTAAAGTCCCATTTTTAGGATATAAGTTGTGCATACTCTTTGTGCCAGGCCTCTGCATTCACCTACAGTTTGCAAAATGTTTTGTGATCTTTGTAGGCGAAAGGTGCTGCATAATGGCAATTTATGTATGATTCCCTACAGTAAATAATATGAAACAGTAACTCCTGTGGCTGGAAAATAAATAACTTTGCTCCATGAATATTCAGTGAAGGCTGATGGAGAGTGGGAGTAAAAGCTCAAACTTGGCTTTTTTACAGATAATTTATTGAAAAAAAATGAAATATGAAGCAGGAATATTACAGAATGGCTTTTTGTTTCACCAGCAGATGACAAATGAAGTAGAACAGGTACCTGTTGAGGTTACAGGGCCATCAATCAACTGCCAGCCTGACCCACAGCTGTCAGTGCCATATAAATTAATGTTTACCATTTTTAAATATGTACATCTGGGGAGGAGGGGAAAAATATAAAACAGAGGCTGTGCTTTCGTGGGGAATTGCAGGGAGCCTACTATAGCAGAAGCTAATTATAGCTCAAGCCAGTCCGAATGTCATTCTTTAGGGGTGAATTATAGGCATGAGGCTGTGGTGCTTCAGTCTCTTACTTGTCACAAAATCAGAACCCTTTTAAGTTTTAATTAATCTGCTTAGCTTTAGCTGAGGGCGGGTAGGAGGCAGATTAACCCGTACACCACCAAACCTCTCCATAGTGTCTCCTCTTTGACTTATTTTTTTAAACACTTGAGGGCAAAAGCATTATTAGTCTGGCATGGGGGCCTATTAGAAAGGAATGCTTTTTTTCTTGCTTTCTTTAAATTTGCCAGAGTCTAGCTAGTTCATTCTATTTCAGTATCAAAAAGCAATTAATTTTCTGTAAAAGCATCAAATTAATTACAAAATAATATGGAAATAAGAATGGAGGGAAATCTCTCTTCTCCCATTCCTCCCCCACCCCAACTCATTCTGGGAAACGCGTCAGGCCCTTTGGCAGAAAAGTCCTATTAAGGAACTATAGACTGTTGAGTTCCTTATTTAAAATTCCAATGGTAATGTCAGGAGACTTCTGGAACTGTGGCATTAGGTCCCTCTTTGCATTCAGCGACCACCTTCCTTTTCCACATTTGATCATAGTCTCTCTGACTTCTCCACCACCCCGCCACTAGATGGTTGTCATAACATCAGCAAGTTTCAGGCCGGGCGGCTGGAAAATGAAGACTCTGCTTTGACTGCTTGCCATCCATGGTGCTTGATTATGGTGTCCTATTATGAAAATGTTGAAACTTTAGGGAAAACTGCAGAAGGGAGAACATAATACTTATCTTTTTAAAAGGGGCAACAAAGAGGACCTGAGGAATTACAGACCAGTCAGGATTTTTTTATTTTTATTTTTATTTTTTAATGCCTGAAAAGATACTAGAACATATTATTAAACAATCAATTTGTAAGCATCTGGAGGAAAATAGGACACTAGAGAATAGTCAGTATGGATTTCTCAAGAACACATCATGCCAAGCCAATTCAATTTCCTTCTTCGAAAGGGTTACTGGCTTAGTGGATGTGGAGAAGCAATAAATGTGAGACAGCTTGATTTTAGTAAAAATTATGACAATCTCATAAGCAAACTAGGGAAATGTGGTAGAGATAAAATTACTATGAGGTGGGTGCACAGCTTGTTGAAAGACGATATCAATGGTTTGCCCTCGTACTGCAAGGGCATAACTGCTGGGGTCCTGGAAGGGACATATTGGGTGTGGTACTATTTAATATTTTCACGATTGACTTGGATAATGGAGTGGAGAATATGCTTATAAACTTCTCAAATGATAAAGCAGGGAGGGTTTGAAGCACTTAGATTACAAAACTGCCCTGCAAATCCATTTGAATTTAAAAAGATGAAATTCAATAAAGACAAGTGTAGAGTACTTAGGAAGAATATTTCAAATACACAGCTAAAAATGAGGAATAACTGGCAAGGTGGTAGTGCTGCTGAGAAGAAACTGGAGATTATAGGGGATTACAAATTAAATATGATTCTAAAATATAATGGAGCTGAAAAAGATGTTAGTATCATTCTGGGGTGTATTAACATCAGCATCATACGTAAAATATTGAAGGTAATTCTCGTGCTTTACTTGGCCCTGGAGAGGCCTCATCTTGTATACTGTGTCTCATTCTAGGTGTCACACTTTAGGAAAGATGTTGCCAAATTGGACCGAGTCCAAAAGAGAGCAACAAAAATGATAAAAATTGACCTGTGAGGAAAGGTTGTATAAATGGGACATATTGAGTCTTGAGAGAAGACTGAGGGAAATCCAATAACAGTCTTCAAAGATTCTAAGTGCTGTTATAAAGAAAACAATGGTCAATATTTCTCTGAATCCACGGAAAATAGGTCTGATCTGGGATGGCAGTTCAATTTTTCCACTTCTCGATCTGGAATGGGATCAGTTCATTCTTCACTCTGAATATTGAATTCTAAAGTACATCATTGATGGCCTAGAAAACAGAGACCTGAATCCCACCAATGCTATAATCAGGTCTTTGTGTATCGCCAGGACCTAACCCTGCATTTGAGAGACATACATTTAAGGCATTATTTAAATACATCAGACTGATGCTAAGAATAATAAGACAAATAAAGCCACAGCATTTTCTAGCCTGCTCAGTAGGTTCAGGGCAAGGAAAAGGGAAAGAAAGCCAGCTATGGCTTTGACTAGAGCTCTGGGAGTCAGATGTCTTGTGATTAAACTCTGTCTCTGGTGCTCATTCCTTCCATGACCTTGACCCTCACCTGTCTCCAAGTATGAGGGAGCATCATACCTGAATTCCCATTGTGGTTCTGTCAGCCAATATTTGTGCAGTGCTTTGAAGATGACAAGTGCTAGGTTATCTCCCTGTTCCTAGTTCCCCAGTGTTTGTGTGCACGTCAGTGGGACATTTGTGACCCCAAGCAGTATTTTAGCCTTCTCTTTGATGGAGATAAATTATACATTTTATTTCATTCTCAACGAAAATGAAAAGAATAAAAAAGTGTGTGTGATTCCTAATATGCAGTGAAGGCTTAAGCTGGCATAATAATTGCTAAAATACCATTTAAAGCTGTGCCTGACTCAGAGTTGAGTTAGAGGACAAGTCAAAACAGCACTGGATAAATACTGAAAACTTTTAAAGCCACGAGGCTTATACTTTGGGTTAGATCTGCAGCTGGTCTAAATCAGCCCAGCTCCAAGGACGCTGCTGGAGTGAGATCACTTTCCACCAGTTGAAGAGCTGGTCCTATTTTTTGAAGTCTTCCCCGAGTGACAAGCCCATGGGATTTATCAGTAACAGTGTCTCTAGACTCAGCCACTTCCTGTTTACTCATTTTTATGAAATACATATCACATCAAATGTAAATTGGATAATGAATAATGATGAAGTCATCCCAGCAATTTTTGTATCTGCTCCATGAGTCAGATGGCTTGTGTCACAGACCTCAGCGAGGGCAGCAGAGTCCAGTGGTTGGAGCAGTGATAATCTTGTCTAATGGCAGGAACATTTCTATGAGAGCTCAAGCACAGTGCTGATGGTCAGAGCCAGGATCAGAAACAATGCAGGAGAGAGGAGTGGAAAGGACCTCACTTGGGCTAAAGCAAGGCTTGGGAGCAATGCAGACACAGAAATGAGTACAGCTGAGAGCATACTTCTGAGCAGTAGGCAGCCTTGTGCTGCTGCTGGGCCTAAGAGCAGGCCTGATGATACCTCTCAGCCAGTCAGGCAGTTAACTTAATCAGGGTGTTCAGCTATTGGCAACAAGCTGGTCACAAGCTCAGTTGCACGCCTTGATTCCTAACAACTGGTGGATCCATGTAGTGCCCGAGTACATGTATTAAATGCCACCAGCAACACATGTTGCACTGACTCACCCTTGTTTTACTCAAGGCCTAGGCACCACTGAATTCTCACTAAAATGTTCAGGAGACAGGTCATGGATTTGTCCACATGGTGCATTAGTCTACATTAGACAAGTATACACTTTAATCCTCCTAACATGTTGTGTGCTGATTGGCACATGGAGAACCTGCTGGAGGGTGCTAAAGGTTCCCCAGTGTATGGTGATATTGAAAGGCCAATGTTACCACACACTAGGAAATTTGTAGTGTGTGCCAGCAGGACCAGACATGTCAGGTACCATGCAACATGCTCGTGCACATTAGAACGTATTCCCCGCTAGCACCGGCTAACACACTGGGCTGAATCCCTAAGAGGGATCTCATTGGTGAATAACCTCAGGGGTACTTTTGCCTTAAATCAGTGATTCAATAGGTATAATGGGCACATAAGTGAAATGCTGAAGTTCATGACAAAGTCCCATTCAGATTAATGAGACCATGATATGACCTCAGCACAAGATATTTGTCGTAGGTGATTACACTCCTCAAAGTAAATGAAATGCAATCTAGTGCATATAGCATACGCCAAGCCGAAATCCCATTTAGGCTGTTTTCTGGGTTAAGGTGGGTCTACAATGATGTACATGTTATGTAATGACTCTATCTGCTCAGACATGTATGAAACAGAGCTAATTTACTAGATGAGCTATTTGATTTACGTGACATTTATTATGAGGTCTTATTATAAATGATAATAATGATGAGCTTGCTATGTATACAGCTATTATCCCAAAGAACCCCAAGTGTTTTTAAAAATGGGTGCACATTAGCATCACCTCACAGACTTTAGATTTTCAATCACTGATTCATAATGTTTAAGGTCAGGAGGACCTATTAACTCATCTAGTATGACCTTCAGTATAACATATATTTACCCCTATATTGAGTCCAATAACTTGCAGTTGGTCAAAGTATATTTTCCAGAGAGGAATGCAGTCTTGATCTGAAAGTATCAAGAGATGAGGAATCTACCTCATCCCTTGGCAATTTGTTTCAATGGTTGATCACCCTCACTGTTATAAATTTGTTCCTAATTTCTAATTTGAATGTTTCTGCTTTTGTTTACAGCTACTGTTTTTTGTTGTGTCTTCACTGCTAAATTAAAGAGCCCTTTAGTACCTTGAGCTCTGTTAGTTTCTCAGAGGAAAGCATTTTTCCAGCTTTCAGATTATTTTTGTGGCTCTTCTCTGTGCCACCTCCAGTTTTTCAACATTCTTTTAAAAATGTCGACACCCAAACTATACCAAGTATGTTGGCTTTGGTCTCATCAATGCCCCATACCAAATTGAAAATACTCTTTACTTTTACTCATTACACCAGTGTTTAGACAACAACACAACATTGTATGGGAGCTCATGTTAAAGTATTTGTGTCTTATGATCCCAAAATTGTTCTCAGTCACTGTTTTCCAGGATACAGTGCCCAATTATGTAAGTATGGCCTACGTGCCTTGTTCCTAGATGTACAACTCTGTATCTATCTATAACAAAAACATATTTTGTTTGAATGGCCCAGTTTACCAAATCCCACAGGTATTCTCTGATCTCATCATTTGTTACTTTCCATCAGTCTTTGTGTCATCCATATGTTTCATCAACAGTGATTTACATTTACCTCTGGACCATTAATAAACACGTTGAATAGGACCAGATTGTGACATGGCACACTCACCTTTTATGGGTGCCTCCTGTGAACCTGGTGTGCAACCTGCACTCTCTTGCTCTCTGCTCACGGTGCACCCTATCAGCCATATTGTCTGGCATTAATTATAGTTCTAGTTTTCATTAATGCTGTATAAGCTTTTCCATCATTCCACCTGGCCCCACTGACTGGCCTGGACACACTACTTAAGCCAGAAGGAGGCATGGAAGTTGGCTGAACAATTAATTGAATGCCTGCCCTGATGCTGTACTGGATCTTGACCGGGTCTTGCTGGAGGCTTTGTCACTGACTCCATTTTGGTTCTGAATCCAGCTCAACGTTTGGCATGGCTATCTAATTCTGGCTTGAGTCCTGATCCTTGGTGTGACTGCAGATTGCTGTTCAGCCTTTGGTGTGGCTCCTGGCCCTACACCTCTCACAATCCTCTCTCTGGCTTTAGTTCCTAGCTCTGACCTCTAGGCTTGACAGCCCACACTCCAGTCCCTACAAAGTGCTTCAACAGACTGCTAGATATGGGATTTGGAGTAATGTGCATAATCAGCTACAGCTGCTTCATTGCTGGTAACTGTACAGTGCCTTCAGACTGTCAAGTGTTTGGATCTGGGTCCTGTTCCTTGTTTGGGATGATCACTCATTATTTAACCCCATGTACATATGTGTGATGCAAACAATAATAAACACACCCAAGATCAGGAACAGTTTAAATTAAAGTCACCAAACAAGCAAATTTAAATTGACAGCTGTGTGGCTTTGGGGGTCAGAAACACAGCTCAAAAAGACTGAATAAAATGAGCGATCCTTTATTCTGCCCATTGCCTGGTCTCCTTCTCCCCATCTACATGCAAACACACTCATCAGAAGGGTAATTGCCCCAGCTCTCTAGAACCAACAAAACAAGTGCAAATGTTATGCCAGTGTTTAATGAAGACTTTGACGTGGATCACTCGACCAAGACACATTCGGATGCAGTCATGCTCTCACATCCTGCGACTCTGAATTCACACACGCATATCGCCAATAAGGGATCTCATTGAAAATTCAGAAGCTGGAGAGGCAGGGATTTAATAAGAAAACTGGCACCTGTCATTTCTTCTAAATATTGGATACACTTGAGTGCTTTGCCCATTAAAAATAACTCATCTGGAGAAAAGAAAGGGGCGAATATAAACAGCTTAGTTTATTTCTTTTACCCTGCAAGAGAAAAGAACCTTACTAAAGTTGTATGCACAGCTGGAGAGTGAGCAGCAACTTTCTGAAAACTTGGATTCACATTGTCTGCATGCCTTTCTTCTACATATAAACAATATATGAAGTGCCTACGTCTGCTAATGCACTTTTATGCAGATGAACCAGCATTGAAAGGTAGGAATGGGAGCAGGAGGTGGAGTAATTTTTTTTCTGATGGGAGTATGATCTACCATTAGCACACAGACATACAGCAGCACCAGCTGCATCGGAGCAGCTGAGCCAATGCCGTACTCCTAGTGTAGACCTGCCCTCAGTGACTCAAATTCAACTCTCTGCTTTGCCAAAGCCTCTCTGTGTGACCTTTGGTAAGTCACAAATATTTCAGTTCCTCTTGTGTAAAATGGGAGTGACAGCATTTATCTCTTAGGGCAGTGGTTTTCAAACATTTTTTCTCAAGATCCCGTTGAAAAAAATAATTTATGCCTGAGACTCACCAATTACATCTTTGAGCAATGCATTCCAGTCTTTCAGCAGTGGTAGCAGGGGGTGCCTGAGGCTCTGTGACCCAGTATTGAGCCCCAACCTGTGGCTTGAAAACCACTACCCTAGGGGAAGGGGATGAATAAATAAATTTAGGATTGTGAGGTTAATCATAGTGAGAGTCATATAAGTACCTTAGACAGATGGACTTTGTCACCTACCTATCTTCCCAATGCAAATCGTTTCAACTGAAAATTTGGCATGTCTATGGCCAGCCAAGAATTTTTTGATCCAGTTTGAGATTATTTGAATGAATGATTTTAAATCCTAATTGTTAAGGCCTGCAAGGACCTTTCTGATCATCTAGCGAGTTGTCCTGCATAGCCCATCCCCACAGAATTCCACCCACTCATTCCTGTGTTCAAATCAATCCTTCGTGGCTGACAGATCATCTCTTTTGAATGACAGCCTATACTGATGTAAGACTCGAGCTGATGTAGAATTTACTGTAAGCCTTTGTGATCTGTTCTAGGAGCTATTCACCCTGTTGCTTTGTTTATTTATGTGTTCACCTCACCACTGCCTCCTCTGCAGTGCCCCATAGGAGCAACCAAATGCTCTTTTGTACACTGTGATGTGTGTGCAGAGGGTAGCCCTCTTGCTGGACTCCTAAAATGCATCTACTTTGCACTGCAAACCCAAGTTTGCAGGACTCATGCTTGTGGATTTTGTGAGCATCCACATAGCACTGTAAATCTAGACTTACAGTTGCTGGACCCACATCTCACAGCCATACTAAGAGATTTATATTGCACTACACCAATCTTCTGATTTTGGTGTGCAGCTCGAGCTGTGTCCACACTGCAAAATGATAAGGTTCTAGGGCTCTGACCCAGGCTTCTGAAGAACAAGGTCCTGAGTGCTTAGTGAACAAGGTCAGAATGACTTGTGGGCAGGAGGGGGCCTTGGACTCAAACTTGTATCAGGCCCCAGACAATGAGCACAGTAGACACAATCCTAGACACTCCCAGCTCTGACAATCCATTTCCAAGGCCCATAAGGTTCTCTTGGCATTTCAATTCAAAGGGTAATTTTCACTGATAACACCACAGTGGTCATAAAAAACAAGTTAGGGCTCTAGTGACATGATCCCATATAACTAATGATGAAGACCACATCTCAGAGTTTGGATCTGGTTTCAGATCAGATGTCCAATTTTCTCAAAGTCTGAAATTCTGAGATTGGCGTTTCTACTTTGTACCTCTTGTAGAGACAGATTCAGCTGACAAAGATGGGAGTTGAATCAGTTCATTCCCAAAATCTGAAGACCTGAAAGTGAGTTTCTGTTTTGAGTCCATCATTATTTAGGGAGTTACAATAGTTTTGTAAACAGGACAGCATAGATTTATAACCCTTTGTGTAATGTACTTATACATGACACTAATATGAATGTCTGCCAACTAATCTATGCTCTCCAAAGAAAAACTCCTACTGAAAATGGATTAGACTGGAAATGAGGAGATTAGCTTTTTTAGATACTGATACGACCCCAACTAAAGTCACTTCAGAGCTCTTTGCAATCTTCATGAGGTCAGGAAATTTTATTATTTCTATTTTACAGAGAGATAAATCAGGCAGAGAGGGTGAGGTTCAGAAAAACATTTAGGTATGTAAAACGTATTGATTTCACTGGGAGTCAGGCACCTGAATAGCTTTCTGAACTGCAGCCAGAGTGATTAAGTAACTTAGCAAAGATTACAGCAGAAGAAATTGTGAGAACTGAACCCTTACAACTAAAGGATCCAGCTAGTGCCAGAACCACAGGGCTAGCATTCCTCTCCCTGTGAAGGTGTACCTACTCCTTTCATTTTAACATGAGTCTTGAACTATTTGGCCTTCCTGATCTTGGAACCAACAGTGGAGTATGTGAGAATCACCACCTTCATTTTTGAAAAAAGGAAAATAAATGTTAAACCTTCACAGGTGCCAACAGAAACTCAAAAACCAGACCCCTAAGGACTCAAAAACCAAAACTGAAAAATAAGAAGCCAAAAATGCATACATATCTCTATGCAGCTCAGAAGTTGTAAGCCAGATTGAAGCCCGTTCCATGGGTTCTGGCATGGGTGACTTGGTGTTGGCAAGAACATTTTTTTGTCTCACTTCTCTAAAAAGAAAGCAGCCAAAAGATCATGCCTCTTTCATGTAAACAACTGACACACCTGGGAGCTGGAGCCATTTCTGGAGGCAGAATACTACATCACTAACCAATGAGCTCCTTGGATCCAGCATATGGCAAATAACATGCTCCTTTGCCAGAGCACAGTTTGTTTACTTATCCTTTGATGCCTTATAACCTGGGAAAACACCTGTGTGAATGGAGGCTTTTCATAGGTGTAAGTGCTGGGCCAGGACTATGTGGAACAATTTATATGATACCATGCAACTTACATGTCCCCACCCTAATTTACAGAGAAGCTACTGAGATAAAAGTGAAGAAATGCATGGGGTTGTATTAAAAGAAAAAAAAAAAACACAGTCCTCTCTTTCCAGCTATGTGCGAAAGCCTAGAAGGATACAAGTGGCAATCATCAAATACAGTACAGTACATGTGTTTCTTTTCATTCTTACAGCTCTAATATATTGTTGTTTGAAGTTGGCTGAGCTATTCCGATGGTATCTGTCTGTAAGGCTGTTCTGCTATCATGAATAATTTAATACTAGTAATGGGGGATTCCATTATTAGAAATATAGATAATTGGGGTTGTGATAACTGGGAAAACTGCATAATAAATTGCCTGCTGGGCATCAAGTTTGCGGGGCTCTCGAGACATTGAAGGAGAGAGACTTATGTGATAAGGAGGTGCCAGTGGTCATGATACATGTAGGTACCAATGACATAAGGCTAAGTAAAAGAGAGAGATCCTGGAGGTCAAATGTAGGCAGTAAGGCAGTAAGAGATTTAGGCAGTAAGAGATTCAAGTCCAGGACTTCCATGGCAACATTTTTCAAAATGTTTCCAGTTCCATGCATTGGGCCAGTTAGACAGTGTGAACTGTAAGCTTCCAATGTATGGATGAAATGTCTTTAAGTGCCACAGGACTCTGTTTCTTTTACTGAATATGACTAACACGGCTGCCCCTTTGGAACTTGGCAACATGCAAGACACTGAATACAGCAGTTTTTGAAGCAGAAATTCATTCACTTCATGAAACAACTTGCACAGATTCAGACAGCCCATACTTACACTTCCCTGCATTTATTTCCTCCCATTCTGTAAGTTCCCCCATCTTCAAAGCATTTGACGGAGTGGGATTTTCTCTCATGATACCTCATGCTGTAAATACATTTGTTAGTCTAATCCATATCCTTAATTAAAGGATCTCTCTCTTTTGGGGAATCTCTTGAGACTGGGTTATGTTGCTGGCCAGATTGGGCTGTGCAGGTCCAGAAGCTTCTGGAAATTAAGTGGGTAGCTGTATTTGAGCATGCTCTACAAGGTTTTCTGTGGCTGCTGTGGTCAGATGCCTGAAAGCAGCAGCCATGCAGTGTTGCAATGAGAGGAGCTCATGTGATCAGTGTGTTACTGGAAGAAGCTGAGTCAGGAGTGGACAGCAAGATGTTTTCTACTTGCTGTGGTGCATTTTGCAGCAGAGTTTTCTCATATGTGACTGATTGCTGGTTAACCAGTAAACTGACTGCATGGAGCTGGTTCCAGAAGGGAAAGAAAGGCCCGCATGGTCGGGATTCCTACCTAAGACCCCTGCAACCAGAGAAGAGAATTGCTACTTCTTGCAACTCAAACCTTGGGACTTTAACAGAGACTGCAACAGAGATATGGGTGAACTCCACCTAAACTTTGGGACTCTTGGGTTTCTTTCCCCACAATGTTTCTGTGGGGACTGTTCTGTTTAAATTAATTTTGTTTTTCTTAGGCTAAAATTTACCACGTTAGTAGTTAATGGAGTTTATTATGTTTGTTCTTAAGTAATATTTTAATGTGGGAAGGGTAACTGAATAATCTTTGCGTGAGTCCCTTACACACTGAATCCTGGGTCTCCAGTTGCTTCTCCAGAGGAGCTGGGGTTTATTTCTTTTGGCTATGCTCACACACAGGGGGTTATTTCGCTACAAGTTGTATCGAAATAACGCCTTATTTCAAAATAAGTTAATTCGAATTAACAGTTTGTTAATTCGAATTAAGGAAAAAAGCAGGAATCAAAATAACAGGTTCAGACAACAGTTATTTCGAAACGAGTCACTGTTGTTTCAAAACAACATGTTCAGACGGCATTGTTTCGAAACAATCATTTCGAAACAATGTTGTTTCGTCACCACATAGGGTTTAAGTTGTTTCAAAACAATGCCGTTATTTCGAAACAATGGAACCCGTTGTTTCAAAACAACAGTGCGTCATGTGAACATGGCCTTTCTTATTTCAAAACAACCTCTGTTGTTTTGAAATAAGACTGCTGTGTGAACACACCCTTTGAGGCACTGAAGAAGGACAATTAAATGAATTCTAGTCTACCCGAAGGTTACATTAGTCTTTAAATGCCACAGGACTCCTTGCTTATCACAAGAATAAAATGCTTGCAAAGTGCATGGAAACTTTCAAAAGCAATGATAGCGGAGGTTCACACTGTGTGTACCCCAAATAATAATAATAAAAAAAAAGAAGCACAAAAATGTCACCATGGCTAAGTATTAGAGCAAAAGAGGCTGTTATGGGTGAAAAGGTATCCTTTAAGCAAATTGAAGTCAAATCCTATTGAGTCAGAAATAAAATATACTTAGGCAGGTCAAAACAGAATTTCAAGAACAACTAGCAAAGGCACACAAACTAACATCCAAGGCAGAACTCATGTCAGAGACTCAATGGGTCCACTGGATTATAAAATTGTTAAAGGACCACCGAATAATTGTCCTGTTTTGCTCATTTCCCTGAATCGTCTGGCCCCGGCCACTGATGGAAGCATGGATGCTGGGCTAGGTAGATCAATGCTCAGACCCAGTATGTCTGTTCTTACATTTTTATATAGCCCAGACTGATTACAAAAAGATCTAAAAATCCAAAGTGAAACCAGAGAGGCACCGTTTGTGGTACTTTTGTGGAGCCACCCAGATGCGCACAGTCAAAACCGAATCACTGTGTGATTCTACAGCTGTAACTGTTGCTCATCCTGAACACATCTCACCTGGCAGATCCCATCTCAAGTTAATGCCCAATCCAGCAGGCAGCCATGCACATGTGTAGAGTTAGTCTTGCTCAGTTCAATGCCTCCGACAGGGCCTTTTACTGTCAGACGTCTACTTGAGTAAAACCCATGCCCCACTGAAATCAGTGCAGCCAGGACTTTACCTCTGATGTACAAAGTATTCATGGGATTGATCCTTTACGCCCTGTCTTGCAAATTATTATTCACTTGGTTAACTTTGAGCATGCAAGGTGTCACATTACTTTTGAAGGAACTACTTATTTGCATGTAATCATGCATATGTTTCAGTGTTTGTAGCATCAGGACTTAAATGTAAATTGTTTTAGGCAGGGGCAACTTTTTTTTCTATTGTGTCCTGACTCTCTGTGTTGTTTTGTGTGGGCCCCTACTGAAAAAACAAAGAGGTCCAAGTAGGAGAAGCTTCTTCTAGGACAAAGAACTTAGTTTCTGTAACTCACTTAGCATACTTGTAGCAAGTCTGGAGCAGGTTCTTATTGGCAGCTTTACAGTGAAGCGGACAGGGAGAGAAGTTGTATAGCAATTTTGAAGATGTCAAAACATGTGTGAGCCAAAGGTGAATGACTCCCCAAAAGTGTTTTTGCTTAAAGTAATGCAAGTGGAATTTTTCAAAAAGTGTTTTTCCCACCTTTTTAGAAAAAAATGCAGAACTGGTGACATCAAACATTCCACAACATCATGCTGATTTTACCAAATTGTTTCAGTCAAAAAGATCCCTAAAAATAACTTTAAAAAAATCAGAATATTTTTTACTGGCATTTTCAAAACCAAATGATTGTTTGGCTTTGCTATAAAAGAATTTTTTTTGTTTAGTAATTTCCTTTAATTTTATTTCTAAAAAAAAGTAAAAAAGATAAAATATGCTCAAAATGAAAATGAAACTATTTTTCAGGTGGGGGGTATCAAATAATAAGATATTCTAAACCCAAAGTGATTTTGTTTTTTGGAATTGTCAGTGAAACAAAAATGTCATGATCTGTTCTCACTCAAATACTGTGTCCAGTTTTGGGCTCCCCACTGCAAAAAGGACATGAACAAATTAGAAAGAGTCCAGCGGAGGGCAACAAAAATGATCAAGGGGCTGGAGTACAAGCCCTATGAAGAAAGACTGAAGGAACTAGGCTTATTTAGCCTGCAGAAGAAAAGATGGAAGGGGGATTTGATAGCAACCTTCAGCTACCTGAAGGGATGCTCAAAGGAGGATGGAGCTTGGCTGTTTTCAGTAGTAACAGAGGATAGAGCAAGGAGCAATGATTTCAAGTTGCAGCTGGGGAGGTCGAGGCTGGATATTGGGAAAAACTTTCTTACTAGGAGGGTGGTAAAGCATTGGAATGGGCTACCTAGGGAGGTGGTGGAATCTCCGTCTTTGGAGATGTTTAAGGCCCAGCTGGATAAAATTCTAGCTGGGATAATTTAGTGGGAGTAGTCGTACTTTTTTTGGCAGGGGGTTGGACTAGATGACCTCATGAGGTCCCTTCCAACCCTATGATGCTATGAGTCTATGAGAGCCATTTTATATCTGTGTGAGCATAATATATTTTTTCATCTAGCCAGCATATTCTTATGGTATCCTGTATTTCATAACCTAAACTGTTGTGTATTTTGGCACGTCTTCTGTTTTCCATGAAGATGTATATTTCTTAGTGGTAGATGTAAGGGCTACGACTCAATCAAGCTCTAATTCGAGTATCACTTTGGTATCTTTATAGGATTTGGACCATTATATAAATGTATGATTTTTGTCATTAATGTTAATTAGTAAATAAGAACAATATCCTCTGTGTTCTGGCAAGATTGGTGCATTTATCATATTTTCAGACAAGTCTCTTTGCAATTTCTCCTATGTTACCCTTTCTGGGAGGCAATTTCCTGTAGAAATGTGCTAATCCCCACATTAGCCTCCTTCAGATCCCCCCTTAAAACTAATTTCTACCATGCTATCCACAAAACACTCAACAGTGCTTAGGCAGCTGATGCACTTTATTTCACTGGTTAATTATTTCACTGGGTTGTCATGATGCATATCTCCATTGCCCAATTGTTAAATTTTCAAGCAAGCACGTTCCTACACTGCTTCTCATGCTCAGGAGGTGCTCCTTATAGACAGCTACTAAGCCACACCATTGTCCTCTTTCAAATCCTTCATTTAAACTCTCCTTTGCCATAGTGCTTATGGCTGGTCTAAACTGCTGGGAAAATTCAGTGCAAGTTGACAGGAATACCTCAGGTGAAAAAGACTACCTTGCATAATTCCCATTGACTTCATAACTTCTCTTCCACGTGCTATCTCCCCTGAACTCCACTGATGGGAAATGATTCCTGCCAAAGCAGTGCTATGCCACCCGAGCTGGTGCTTTAATTAGATTATCTTCTGGATTGAGTGTGTTTTAACTGATCACTCAATGAAACTGGATAAATCAATCTGACAACGGAGAATCCACCACCATTGGTGAAGATGTATCATATGGAAAACATGATAATGGCTAGTTTGTTGAGACCACTTCCTGTAACATTATCCATATTGTCCCATTGTTTCCTTGTTATCCCTATCAGTCTATCTGTATCCATCTGTTGTCTCTTGTTTTATCCATAGATTGTAAGCTTGTTGGGCCAGAGACTACCTTTTTCTTCTTTTTTTATACAGTGCCTAGTATAACAGGGTCATAGTCCATGAGTAGGGCCCAACTTCCTACAAAAATACACATAATAAATTTTAATTAGAAGAGCAGCAGCCTCTATTGCATAGACTAGAATGAATCCATCCACCTGCACCCTGGTTTGAGAAAGGATAGAATCCCCTAGATTCCACCCTTGGGTGCCCAAATATGTGGTAGAGTTATTCTGTCTTTAGGAAGCTTGTTGCACACAAGTGCTCCCATCCTTTGCTCAGAAAGTAAAGGAAAGCTATGCTAAAGCCTTTTCAACATTTTCATTTATTTTTGTGTCAGCTATATAAAAGATCATATATTAAAATTCCCAGCACTTTTGCTGATCAAGCAGTCACTGCAGTAATATATAGCAAAAAATATTCTCAGCTATGCAATGTTCTTTCATCACAAATCATTTATCCCATGGAAAAGCCCATGCGGTGAGTTCTGGGCCAAATCCATATACACTGTAAGCTCAGTTCCCTCTCTTTGAAAATGGCTACAGGTAATCAGTACCTCGGAGTAAGTAAGTGGAGCCTTCTTTGAATGGGTCTCCTATGTTGGCTCTGAAATTGAGTCTTCAGCTTTTCATGTGTGTTTCGGCACCCATATCCAGGTTTGGTCTGACGTACAGTATTCATGAAGGAAAAACTAATGCTTCAAAGAAAAAAAGAAAGAGCAATTATAGTAGTATTTTACTCTGATTTAGGACATAATCCTGGGCCCTATGCACCTTCTATCCCAAACTCTCACACCCTGTGACATAGATATTAATAGTCATTTTTAGAGATGGAGAAACTGAAACACAGCAAGTGTCAGGTAACATGTTCAGTTTCACATAAGGTTTGTCTTCCTGACAAGCCCTCATCTCTAGTCACCGGCCCATGCTGCATTCCAAAATGATGCAGTGGAATAAAAAATACCTGCTAAACCAATATGTAACCTCTCCATTCCCCATAAAATAAAAGAAAAATGGCAGTAGACAACAGCTACCAGTGATGCTACAGCAACTTCTCTCACTCTGAAAGCTGTCTGCATGAATGGGAAACGGCATTGAAAGGAAAAATGGTATGTCCCATTTTAGCACCTGCTTAAATTTTAGATTCCTCCCCCAACATATTCCATAGTGGATTTTTTTTTTTTTTTTTTTTGTGATTGAAAAAGTCTTTATTTCATCCACAATCCCAAATCCTGTTCCATACTTACACTTTGGAGTTGTTTACGATAGAGGAGGATAAACAGAAGTAATAAGGAAGGATTACACAGATGACAAGAAGTGGGCGCAATTTTCTAGTGGTAAATTCTGTGTTATTAGCATGTAATAACATTCCAAGGGAAATCCTGAAAGCCCCACTGTTTTGAGTTCAGACTGGACAGAACCAGGACTAGGAAACAGACTGTAGGAAGTACTTCCTGGAATGCCAGGAAATGGATTAGATGACAAAATAGATGTTTTCCATCTTTAGTTCATATTCGGTTTACTCGTTTGACAGACATACATCAATCAACTTCATCATAAAACTGCCAAAATAAAGTCTGAGTATATAAAGTGATTTAAGATCTCAGGAACTGGCCCTATAGTTCAATGACAGTGAATATGGCCTACATCTGAATCATAATTCATTTCATCTAGCAAGTGCTGGAGTAATTGGAATCTAGGATGGAAGACAAAACCCTTCATCTATTTGAACAGCTGTAACAAACAGAAATGGAGCCTGAAAAGACATAACTCTTGACAAAAGCCTGCAAAATAGCAAAATTGTAGAAACATGCAAACACAAAATCCTCCCCTAAGGAAAGCATGTCAGTTGCATGGGTACAGCTTAGGAAAACATTTACTTAAAGACTGTGACTTGTGAACCTCCGAGATGGAGGCATAACAAGTGCCATTGGGGTGTATTAAGATGAGAAACAAATTAAGCACAAATAAGCAGAAATCTGGAAGAGTCGAGTAAAGTTTCCGAGGTGGAAGACATGCCCTAGGAAAACATGGAAAGACGGGCTGAGAAGAACTTTTCCCTATAGGCACAACCCTGTCTATTATATTTTACAACATTTCAGTATTTTGGTTAGAGGACAGTGCTTAAAAAGTTGGTATAAAAATATTCTCTCGAATATGCAAAACACATGCAAACACAAATATATCCATGGCGTAGAGACTATCCGTCTATCCATTCATATCCAGTTCATGGGAAAGTTGTACATCTTTTGACACTGAAATATTTTGGCAAACAAGCAAGGAGTCTTATGGCACTTTTAAAGATTAGCAAAGTTGTTTTATCGCGTGACCTTTGTTAGTGTTTAAAAGTGCCACGGGACTACTTATTGCTTTTGCTGAACTAGATTAACACTACAACTGCCTTTGGAACTTGAAATATTTTGCAAAATTGTGTCAGTTTCAAAGAACTGTTTTGGTCAAAAAGAAAAAAAAAAGCCTTTTTTGAAAAAAATAAACATTTTCTTTTCACATTTTCAAAATGAAACTTTTTGATTGGGAATGGAGAGGAGATAGAGCAGTACAATACAAACTCACCCCCCAATTCCTTTAAATACTTTTTGTTCAACCCAAAATTACATTTTTTTTTCTTTTCTAATGTTTTGATCCACTGAAAATGTCGAAATCTTTAGTTAGTGGCTTGAAGCAAAACTATTTTTTCCCTAGTTTTTCAGAAATTGACATGAAGCTGAAGAATGCATTATTCACTCAGCTCTAATTGTAGCATTAATTCATAGAATAGTTTGAAATGTATCAAGCAACTTATGAGACACAGTAGCTGATCTAGGAAAGTTCATCTATTGGTTAAAGTCCTGATCTTGTATGAATTATAAGGGTCTAGTTCTGTCTTGCCTCTAGAATTCCATGGCTATATTAATTGAGTGGCATGTTTTCCACTGAAACCAAAATATACGTAGATTCAGGTCAACTGAGACATTTTAGGAATTTATGTCAGTTTTGGATAAATTTTTCAGTGGACTCTAAGAGGGTTTTTTTTTTTTTTTTTGTGCTGTTGGATATACCAAAATGACTTGAAATCAAAATAAAGCATTTCAATTTCTCTGGCCAGATTCACAAGGGCATTTAGTTTCAACCCTAATTGATTTGTTTAAATTGTTTTTCAGAATTGTGAGAGAATAAAAATATGTGTCACTCACTTAGCTCTACTTGCTATGTCAGTGTCTTCTGCAGCAAAAAGGGGGTATCAAGGAGTCCCTCACAGGAATGTTCTGAAATGGATGGCAGATATGGGGATAACTGCAACAGAGGAATTTGCATCGCTGTGCAGTGTGGCCACATTTTTTTGTGTTTAAGTTCAATACCAGCTGTACCATAATAACTGTAATTCAAATGAAGGAAAATGGCGGGTGGCTGAAAAATGTCTTATGAAATATTTGATGATGTTGTGGGAAAGCAGTGTAACTGTCATTTGTTTAGGAATAGTCACAAAACTCACACTGCCCTCTATAAAAAGTACATCAACACTGAAAAGTTTTTTTTTTTTAAATAAGGAGGCTTATTTAAAAAAAAATAACTTTTTTACCTGTCCATGAAGGCATTTTGTGATTTTGAAATAAGTGCTTCATTATTTAAATAAATAAATAAATAAATAAATAAATAGAAGAAACACTATTTTGAAATAACTAAAACTGCATTTATTTTGAAAGAATAATTCTTTCAAAATAGTTATATTGAACAAAGACATTCTAAGCCACAGAAATGGCTTGTTTCAAAATAATGTCCCTATACTTTTCCCTGACTTCCCCTATTTTGAAATAGAGATCCTAGTGAAGACTCTCTATTTTGAAATAATAATTCCTACCTTATTTCAAAATAGAGTCTTCACTAGACTTCTATTTTGAAATAATAAATTTGAAATAATGCTATTTTGAAATAAATTCAAAATAGTTATTTTGAAATAACTATTTCACAAAGCTTTGGCAGCGTAGAGATAGCCTATGAGTCGTTTTGAATTTATGGCAGTACATTAGTTTGCAGCCCTCATATATCTCTATTTTCCTGCCTCTATTTGTATGCCCAATCAGTCCTTCTGTCTACATATGGAAGACAAATGATGGTTTAGTGTATAGCTTAATTGGCATGGATTTGGGATGGTCATATTGCTTATATGTGAGCTATGCAAACCATGCTCCAAAATTGTCAATGAAAACCTTTTTCTTTACCAACTTATTGTACATCCTGTGTATGCTTCACATATATTGGAGTGAGGGAGGGCGATGAGAATCCTATTTTAAAGAATTTAAACTGGAATCATAATCTGGACTAAAGCCATGAAGATACAAAATAAGACAGGTGTTGTATGAATGGCTTTGAAAATTAATTTTATTATGTACCTTTTATAGGGACAAATTCTATCACTCTTCCTCCTGTCAGTACTTTGTGAGTAGCCCTACTGAAACGAATGAGGTTCTCTTGGAATAGATTATTATGCAGTGTAAGAGTGATAGCATCTGGTCCTAAAATACTGTGGAATTGGCCACTTCAGTTTTCTTATATGAATACTACTGGTGTCTTAAACAGAAATAGGGGAAAGAAGTGTTAGCTGGAAGGAGGTTATTTCATTGTTCCCCTCATTGGCTAGAAAGGCACATAGGCCACGAATGTCAGAACATTACCTGGCCCATCTAACATAACCAATGGATTAAGAAGCAATTTGTAATGGAGAGCACCGTGGATCACTTGACATTACTGAAACTTTGTAGGATGAGCCAGCTTACTCTGACAATATTTCAAAGCTAAAGATCATGAAGTGAAGAAGCAGGGTTGTCTTTAATGACTGTAATTTTGGAAGAAACAATGTGCCTTCGTGAACGGTAGATCCTATCACAGCCAGTAAATATAACATTTGGTTAAGTGGAGAGAAAGAAAGAGAGAGAAATGTGGTGAGGGGAGGGAGGAAGTGACTTTGTGCCTCTTCTAGTTACTAGCTAAAATGGAAATGTTCAGATTCCATAAAAGGAATCAGCATGAGGCAGCTTCCATTTCTTCCAATGTTGTGGATACAAAGAAACCATCAGAGCATGATGGGCATGGCTTTGAATGATGCCTGAAGACACAGATTAGAATGCAGAATTTGTCATAAGGTATTCCAAAGGGGTCCCTGGCTCTCACTGGGGCCCATTCTTGTGCTGCAGTACACTATTAAAACTGCAGCCTCTGCTGAAGTGGGGAATAGAGATTCGGCTGAACAACAGAGCAAACACAGAGGTTACTTTACATAATGTACTAACCAACATCAAAAAACAGGCAAAAAATAACTGTAGGAATAGCTATTTGCTGCTATGGGGAATGATCTCCCATTCCTTCTGAATGCAGACAAAGGGCATTTCAAAAACAAACAGTGAGTGCACCTTACATTGTTTCAATGGTGCTTCTGGGTACATTTGATCTTTAAAATGTTATTTAAATAGGAACCTGATTTATGGGACTGATTATTGGGAATATACATAGGTGCCATGGAAGAGTTCAGAAGGACCACTAGGATCCTCAAAGAGTGACCAAAATAAATTTAACAAACCAAGAGTCTGGTGGCACTTTTGAAGACTAACAAATTTATTTGTTGCATGAGCTTTCATGGGAGAAAATACCACTTTGTCAGTTGCTTAAAAATGGGGAACTCACAGAATGGGAGCAAAATAAATGTAGGGAAGTGTATGTCATAGGATCTGGTCAGATCCTGCACCTATTGTCCTCCCATTAGGTAAGTTTCCATCTTCAAGCTCCTGACAAAGTGAGATTTTCTTCCACAAAAGCTCATGTGATAAATAAATGTGTTAGTCTTTAGAAGTGCCACCAGACTTCTTGTTTGTTTTGTCTAGGATTAATTTAACTTTGAATACACAGACCAGGTTAATGTTGCTTTAGACACAAAGAATATTTCTTACAAGGTTTGCCAAATTGATTAGTGCAGTCTAATCATTAAAGAATAGGATGGGGAGACGGGAGATGCAGGTTTTATTATATCACTGACTATTGTGTCCTTGGATAACTTCCTTACCTTTTCTATGCCCTGTTTTTGGATTGTAAATTGACAGCATTACCTGCTTTTATAAAGCACCTTGAAATCTTTGGCTCAAAATCACTATATAAACATGGATCATTATTCATCCTTTATTAGGCACAGGCCCAGAAACTTCGTTATCGATCACATTGTTGATCCTGCTAACAGCATTCCCATGCCAAAGGTTTCATAGAGTTGCAGGACAATATTGGACATCTCTGAGCAGCCATTCTCAGCAAGAGGGGCATCGCTGGCACCCACCACATGGGACACATACCCCAAGTCCCAGCACCAGTACCCCGAATGCCTGAGTGCCCCCCCCCACCTCTCCATCCTCATCCCTGTCTGGGTATCTGGACAATTTTAAAATGGATAGCCGTGTTAGTCTAGTCCAGTGAAAAAACAACAAGGAGTTGTGTGGCACTTGAAGACTAACAGTTTTATTTTTTGCATGAGCTTTTGTGGCACCTGCCTCTCCTGGGCCAAGCCATCAGCAGCAGCCACTGTCTCACCAAGTTATGGCCCCAGCCCCAGCCCTGGCCCTGGGTGGCAGCAGTAGGAGCCCAATGCCCCGACTCCAGATCAGAGCCAGGGGGCAGAGCCCAGGCCTGGGCCCTGGGTCCAAACCCAGGGCAACAATGCTCCTGCTCAGCAAGGTAGCTCTTTTGAGTCAACAAGCGCTGTTGAGTGATGAGTGTCTTTGAAAAGACTAGCCACTTATTCTGGTTTGTATATGTGGACCTACACGCATAAATTTGACATCCATTTTCTAAAATCTTGGTTGTGCTACTTACCCAAAGGCTTCAAAGTCTCTTTATTTATAGAGTGTTTATATACTGCAGCCTACTTGTACCTACAGCTGATGCTCATTTTGAATATAAATCCCAAATTCACAACAGTTAGTAGACATTATCCCTGTTATTCATCTCCTACGATAATTCTCAGGAGTGAGTTTCATGGGTGCCAATGCTCATGTGCCCATCTGAGGATTCTCACAGACAGTGGACATGCAATCATATTAAAATCAGTTTGCATCCCCTCCTTTAGTCAACTAATCCAGAAGAAGAAACAACACTATGGTTACATCCACACATACATGCTTATTTCGATTTAAATTAAATCAAAATAAGTTAATTTGAAATAAAACCTTTAATTTGAATTAACTTAAATCAAAATAAGCAAAAACCTCAAATCAAAATAGCAAGTCCAGACACAGGACTTGCTATTTCGAATCAGGAGAGGGGCAACATGGGAGATGTGGTAACGTGGCCCCGTCACTGGGCCATGCCCCCACCCAATATATAAAAAAAGGAAGGCACCCTGGGAAGGAGAAGGGCAAAAGTGTTATTTCAAAATAATGGTTATTTCAAAATAACACATCCAAACGGCGTTATTTCGAAATAACCATTTTAAAATAACAGACAATTCAAATTAAAGTAGGTTTAAGCTATTTTGAAATAACGTCTCTTGTTTCAAAATGATGGAGCTCATCATTTTGAAACAAGAAAACGTTGCGTGGACCTAATCTTTTTTAAATCTAAATACCCAGTGTTATTTTGATTTAAAAGATACATGTGGACATACCCTATGTGATTTATGTGACCAATCACACATTATGGATAGAGTTCACTGAGATGTTTTGATATTTCAGAATTCTGGGAATAAACAGGGGGAGGGAAGATAATTTCCCCTTCCCCCAAATATTTTCAATTTCTCCTCCATGTTTTCTGCATCCAACTTTCTTCAAGACTAACAAATAGCAAGCTATGTTTGAATAAAGCATTGTAAAACATTTCTGAAAAACAAACCAATTCATAAAACTCAAAGGCTGATTTTTAATTCGATAGTTTCCCCAGCTATGCTTCTGACTGGAATAATCAAACCTAATATTAGCAAAACCTATTGTCTTAAATTATAATAGATGAAAGACGCAGAAGCATGCCAAGTTCTGTCTTCAGTCACTCCTGTGCTTCTGTTGAAGTTCATGTCCTTTTTACCCTTCTGGGAGAAACCTAGAGAAGAAACTGGCCTTTCTACTTTTAAATTAGTCTTTGTAATTCTGTAGTAGCACCATAATTCTCGCACCAGTTCTATAACTTTTAGAAAGAACGCTATCCGAAGTACACTACATTTTATAGAACCTAACTTGTGCCAGCCCTGCTTAATTCTTTAGCAAAATTTTGTCGAGGATGGGCAGAATACGGCAATTTTGCTGGCTTTTTGAGACAAAGTTCTGAATCACAGGAAAAGAAATAACTTACTCCAATTGCCCATTTGAAGTGGCCAAAAAGGTATGATTATCTGTCTTGAGTATTAATATAGACAAAAAATTGCTGTTGTTTACCTGGGGCCTGACATTCAGAATGGCCAAGTACCTGCAGCTCTTGTTGACTTTGACTGGAATTGGGAGGGCTAAATTTACTAAGTTTTCTCCCAATGCTTTTGATATCAAATCTGCTGTACCTCACCATGCATTCCTGTGCTGGAATGGTGCTCTCCCCATTGTCCAGAGTCTGAGCATATTCAGCAAAACACAGAAGCAGAGGGAAGGAAAGAGAATATCATTTGCATGAGATTATTAGGACATCCATTTTGGGTTTGTTACCAAAGCAGTTTAAACCTGCTTCGGGACTACTTCAGATTGTCTACTTGCTCACAACTTGAATGTAGGCCAGCATGTATTTTCCTGAAATTTGTGTATATTCTAAGCCTTTCTCCCACACTTTATCTTTCTTGTCTATTTAGATTGTCAGATTTGAGGGCAGGACTGCTAATTACTATGTGTACTGCACTTTGTACAATGAGGCCCTTGTAATGGTTTGGCACCATTAGTTGCTAGTTAATATAAGCAATCATAAAACATCAATTTTTCCTGAAAATATTGTAATGAGAAAAAAAAATCCCCTATCAATTTCCCATGAGGACAATTCTGAAAATATTGGGAAATGGTTTCTTTCTTACTTCCCTACATTTTTGTACTGTTTCATATTTTTTTTTCCAGTTGGAAAATAGTAGATGTGAAAACCCACTTTTTACATATTCAGGTTTCCCAGAAGAATATTTTTCTCTGGAAAAAATTTGACCAGCTCAAATCATGGTCTTTTGGAGTGGAATGGTTGGAACTTTTTCACACTCTTTCTCACTTACCAGAAAAAATCATCAGGCCCACTAATTTGACTCCTTCATGAGCAACTTTCTTTTAGGGAGACTGTGTGTTTTTTTGTCCAATATATAGTCAATGGATGTTCCAGCCACTATGGACCTATAGCACAGAGCCCACTCTGTGGCACTGGGATGTGGCACAAAGTTGTTCAACTAGTAGGCCAAGTGTCTTAGTCTTGTGTTGTTAGCTAAGAGCCAGTTAGTTACAGATAGCTCTGATAAGAATGGAAAAAATATCAAAATCCAAATCAGTTCTAATTGCTGGTTGTAAGCAGTGTGGGTATGAGACAGACCTTTACCTCTGGGTGATTTTGGAACAAGATGTTAAGGAAAACAGATTTTTGTTTCTGATGGTTTCTCACAGACCTCTCCCCCATATTATATTTTTAATGTTCTGGTTGTCTCTATGCAGCTCTTTGTGGATAGATGTTCACAATCTCACTAGAATGGCTGAAGGATGAAAGGGTATGTTGATCAGATTATTCTGTCACCACTAAAAGGTGGCTGAGCACTACAGGTGAAAGGCAAGACATGCTGCTTAAGCAGCCTAGAGAGAGCTTGTTCTACCCAGGCCTGTATTGTACCCAGTTTGTAGCTAGAAAAAGGGTTTCCCATGGCTGGTTCAGCTCTCACACTGTTATAGATCGGGTGCATTCACTGAAATCAGTGGAGATACTTCTACATAAATTGGTGTTAAGTAAACAAACAGATCTTTAATATCCAGAGTTTACGTCTATACGGCTATACCCACACATACATCATTATTTCAAAATAACCCATTTTGAAACGAGTTATTTCGAAATAAAGTCCTTATTTCAAAATAAGTTAATTTGAATTAACAGTTTGTTAATTCGAATTAAGGGAAAGCCTGCTTTTGAAATAGCCATTATTTCAAAATGGTTATTTTGAAACAAGGCTGTTTGGACATGTTGTTTTGAAACACTTGTTCTGAAACAATGGTGTTGTTTCAAAACAACGTGTCCGAATGCCATTGTTTTGAAACAACTGTTTTGAAACAACAGCTATTTCGATTAGATGTGAGGTTTAAGGGTTTCAAAATAACGGCCATTATTTCAAAACAATGCGTCCCGTTATTTCAAAATAACGGTGCATCGTGTGGACATGCCACTTCTTATTTCGAAACAACCTCTGTTGTTTCAAAATAAGAAGCCTGTGTGGACATACCCTACCATTCACAAGCATTTTAAGATCAAATTCTCATGGTGTGTGTTGTCCCATTACACAACTAGTCCAACTGAATCTAAGAGAGGTACTTGTGAAGTAAGACTATGTCTACACTTTCAAAATTAATTCCAAGTATTTAATTCAAAATAACTACTTTAAATTTAAATTGAAGTTATTTCAAATTAGCTTTAATTTGAAGTTATTATTTTGAATTACAATTCAAGTGAAGACTCCCTAATTTGAAATAAAGTGGACTTTATTAATTCGAACTAGAGAGTCTTCACTGGACTCTCTAATTTGAAATAAGGGAAGGCAGGCAAAAGAATAGGCAAATTAGTTTGAATTAAGCTTATTCTGCAACTTAAAATGGCTTAATTCAAAATAATAACTTCAAAATAATCATTACGTTGAAGTAAAAGGAGGCTTTATTATTTCAAATTGGCAGTTCCTTATTTCTAATTAAGGAACCCCTTAATTCCATATAATAAAATGCTTCCTTGTCCAGGGAATACCCTAAAATACTATTGAAAGTGAACTATGTTTACACTCTCTATTGTTTTCTGCATATAAATGATTTTGCATTTGATACTCACACAGAGTTAGCTCCTTACTACACAAACAGCCCTATACTCTCTAGCTGGCATTGTGAATACAGTTATCAGTATGTGGCCCCAAAGGCTCAGAACTTTTGTGATCTTGTTTGTCAATTCACTGATAAGATACAACTAAAGGAACTGGTTAACCCAAGAACCAAGCTCCCAAACTTCTTATCTGTTGTTCCACATTGTTTGAATCTAAACAACTTGTTTGATTTGCCAAAATAATCTGACCTGAGCCTGTCCCTCACATTTCACTGGATTTATTTTTCCCTCCCATACTGTAAGTTTTCCATTGTCAAGCATCTAACAAAGTGGGATTTTCTCCCACAAAAACTCATAAGATAAAGAAATTTGTTAGTCTTTAAAAATGCCACAGTATCCCCCCCCCCATGTGTTGTTTTTGTTTTTGTTTTTTTTTAAAGCAGGAACGGTGGGAGATATGGACAGGAGAGGTTAGGAGAAGTTTTCAGGGTGTGTCTCTCAAACTGTTGAAAAGAAAAGAAAAGAAAAGAAAAGAAAAGAAAAGTTATTTTGGATGAAAACTCCTGCAGTTCATATTCCAATAGTAGCAAACATGCTGAAGTTGACAGGTGTCATCAGTTGACTTAAAAAGCTGTATAAAAATTCACAGGATAAATCTTTTATCTACAAAACCTGCATGTTAAAAAAAAAAAAGTGCCGGTGGATATGGGCTGCTACTTTGATTGCTGAAGCCTTCCTGACCTACAATTCCATGGATAAACAGTTGTAAATTATGTGCCTTGTTAGATTCACTCAATAGTCCCAATATTATAATATAAAATGTTAAAGAAAAAGATTTTTTTTTTAAAAAAGAAAGACAAAGTAAGCAATGATCCTCTCATATGCTTATGCCTTTACAAGCCAAGGTCTAACATTTTTATGGGCTGTATGTCTGAAAGGAGGTATATAGAATGATGTTTAATGGGTAGTTGAGAGAAAAATTATTATAGTTTTATATATGGGGAAGCCATATAACAAAAGAGCAGTAGCTAGTACTTGCCCTTATATAAGATGCAGTCATATAATATGGAGCCTTAAAGCTAGAGTTTACTGTACTTTGGGAATTAATCACATAAACTATAAATTGGGTTCAACAGGCTGGCTGGGTAAATAGGCGCAGCTAATGAGGACACTATGAGATCTTATAAGAGAGCTGATTGCCCCAGGACAAATGCGCTGAGCTGCACCTGATGGAAAACTAGAAGACATCAAAGCATAAAGGATTAGTGCTCTCACAGTGTTGAGAAATGGCCAGGGGGAGATTCACCAACTTATTACCCACATCCAAGCTAATCCTGTTATCTGCAAAATATAACTGTGTTCAGGAACTGCCACCACCTAAACTTGCAGGAGACTAATTCTGTGTTTACATGGACAAAAGTGCAGGGAATTTTCATCTGGGCAATGAATATAAGAGACAAACATTTTAAGAGCTTCTTTTATATCAAATTTTCAGGAGGAGCAAAAGGTACCTTTAGTTATTTAAAAGCTATACTGTATCCTATGTGTGTGTATCTTGTAGGAGTGAGTGAGTATTGGGGATTTATCATCTATGATTTATCCTCTCCTATATTCATTTGAACTACAGTTACACTTGTTCAAAGGACACCCAAAATACCCTGAAAGCAACTCTTTATAGAAGGACATGAGGAGAAGGAAACCATTAAAATCCAACACCATCCCCTCGTCCCAGAAATATACATGTATTATATAGTGTATGCCCACTTGATCCCTTTTCAGTGAGTCAGGGAAAAAATATCCAATGCCCCATCTCTACATGACACAAAGGGCAATTCTTTCCTATCTTTATAGTGAGCCCCTCAGTTGTATGAAATAGAGCAAGAGTCACTCGCATTATTATTATCTAGTCTGACCAGCATCTGTGTTAAACAATGACCTATATATTTCTCTTTGAATCTCAGTAAAGTGGACCGAATCTCAGGAAAGAGAATTTTAAGCACTGGGAGAAAATCCCCACCAGGTATTTAATCTAAACATGTATTTCCCTTCCTCTGATGGTTCATCACAGACAGAATTGGCTGCCTTCAAGGCAGAAATTAAGGCATAATTAACCAGGTTGGTCTTTGGCAAAATATGAATATGACATTCAGGAGTAACCATGGCACAGAGCTTTAACTATTAAATCTTCAAGGCTGGGGTTACCTAATCATCTGAAGGGAAATGATTAATTTCAAAGGTATTGATTTTTGGAATTGTGAGGGTGCACAGGTACTAGGTGAAGGAAGATCCTATATAAGTATTTTTTCCAGTTGTTTCTTCTTTTCAATACATCCATACTTCAGCTGGTGTAATGTTTATTGCCATGACCGTGCTTCTTATTGGGAATTAATAAGGAACATCATGATGATGACTCACCAAGAGTTGCTAAACCCTAGCTAGTGATAGGGTTTATGTATTGTTAGAACAATGAGGCAAGAGAGCTTGGATTTTCCATCAACCCAGGTTTCTTTCCCACTCTGGATCCCCCCCCCCCCCCCAAAAAAAAAAAAACTTCTCACCCTCCATTTCTCACCTTCCTCAAAACGTACAGTGGAGGATATATGAGATAACTAGGTGACCTGTAAAGCTCTAGTTGTCTTTTTCAATCCAGTTATTAACTTTCCCTTTGCATCCTATACACACATAGCCAAAGCAGGAACTTCCCCAACAGTCCAGATAGACTTGTGGATTAAAAAGATCAAGGAACTGGCCCTAATTTCTCTGCAACCCATCCTTCACTTTCCATACTAGTCCCATGCTTCAAAAATTAGGAAGGAAAGAAATGGAGGTGTGAAGAACGGCTTGAATTCAGAAACAAAGGGAACTAACAGAAGATTAGAAAAGAACTCTAAGAAACAGGAGAATAAAAAGAGCCAGATTTCCATTTTGTATAAATCGGTATAACTATAAGGACCTCAATGGAGCTAACAGCACTTGTGGTGGTGCTGGATCATTTTGAAAAGTGTCTGAGCTTTTGCTGAGGTGTGGTGCTGAAAACATCATCTTGCCATTTATCCTTACAACTTTAAGAAAAAAACACAGAGGAGAAGCATGTGTGTTACCAGATAATAATAATGAAGCTGATGACTTCACCTTTAACCTTAAACTCCTATCAACCATAAGAAAGAGAGGAGAGTAATAAAATCATTTTAAAAAATCCACCAAGTCTCCCTGGTGCAATTTTGAGCCCCTCACCCCCAATGAAGACTTACCAGAGACTCCATGAGGCCTGCTAGGCACTTGATTGCTGCTGCTTTATGTGGAAGATGCTGTAATACAATGTGATTGGTGGCCATAACAAACTCCAGGATAGTAATAATAATACGTAGAGGTCATGATATGCCTTTATACAAAAAGGGCCAAGTATCTTTATAGAGAGGGATTAATGACAAATTTTCTTTTTAAACTCAAATATTTTACAATGTTAAATAAGGTGTCTGTCTTTGGTATGATGTGTGGCTCAAATTTCAAGTTTATTTACACACACACACACACTTTGGCATCCCACAGTCACATGGGAACCATGATGAGGAGGCAAGGAAGACAGCAACATCCAAGTACCACCAAAGGATAAGACAGGTCCTGAAGAGCCAGCTCAATGGGAAGAACAAGATCCATGCCATCAACAGGTACGCCCTGCCAGTCATCAGATACCCTGCCGGTATAGTGTGCTGGCCAAAGGAGGACATGGAGGCTGCCGATGTGAAGACCCGGAAGCTCCTCACAATGTACGGAGGTTTCCACCCCAAATCCAACACCCAGAGACTGTACACCAGCCACAAAGAAGGTGGGTGGGGTTTGGTGAGTGTCAAAGCCACTGTCCTGGACGAAACCCAGAACATCCAGGAGTACATCAGTAAGATGGCACCCAAAGATGAGCTGCTGAGAGAATGCCTGAGGCAGCAGCAAACATGGGTGGAAGATCAAGCCTAAGAAGTGCCATGGCAAGACAAGACACTGCATGGGATGTACCACTGACAGATAGCTGAGGTGGCTGACATTGAGAAATCCTACCAGGGGCTGGAAAGGGCTGGACTAAAAGACAGCACTGAGGCACTGATCATAGCAGCACAAGAACAGGCACTGAGCACCAGATCCATTGAAGCAGGGGTCTACCACACTAGACAGGACCCAAGGTGCAGACTGTGCAGAGAGGCCTCAGAGACAGTCCAACACATAGTGGCAGGATGTAAGAGGCAGGCAGGAACAGCATACACTGAACGGCACAACCAAGTAGCTGGCACTGTGTACAGGAACATCTGCGCAGTGTATGGGCTAGACCCTCCCAAGACCAGATGGAAGATTCCACAGAAGGTCGTGGAGAATAACAGGGCTAAGATTCTGTGGGACTTCCAGATCCAGACGGACAGGCAGGTACTGGCCAATCAACCAGACATCGTGGTAATAGACAAGGACCAGAAGATAGCGGTGGTGATAAATGTAGCAGTGCCAAGTGACAGCAACATCAGGAAGAAGGAGTATGAGAAGCTGGAAAAGTACCAGGGCCTGAAAGAGGAACTAGAGCGGATGTGGAAAGTGAAGGCCAAAGTGGTCCCGGTGGTGGTAGGAACACTCGGGGCTGTGACTCCTAAGCTGGGAGAGTGGCTCCAATAGATCCCAGGAACAACATCAGAGCTCTCTGTCCAGAAGAGTGCAGTGCTAGGAACAGCTAAGATACTGCGCAGAACCCTCAAACTCCCAGGCCTCTGGTAGAGGACCCGAGGTTGAGGAAGACACATACCACCCATGGGGGTGAGAGGATTTTTTTTTTTTTGTATATATATCTTCTCCCATTTCCCATCCCTAAAAAGTTAGTTTGGAGATATCATAGATAAATCTCCAGTGATAAAGAGTTTGCTATTTCACTTTTCTACTATGACAAGTATGAAAAGGTGATGGATTTGGCTGAGAAGAACTATAGATTTCCCTCTCTATTTATAGCACTCAAGATTTCATTTGGACACACTTATTGCCTGGAGTTTTGTTTGATTTTTGGAAATGGTTTTACTATTGTATAATTGTGTTTATCTTCCAAGGATTTGTCCTCTCTGTACAAAGGATTTGTCTGCTCTGTGCAAATATTCCCTCTATGTAATGTCAATTTTAATGACAAAAAAGCTGCCATGACTAATTGTTGTAAGGAGGTTTGCTTCCAATTTGTTGATTTATTGGTTTTGTTTATGAAAAAGCTGAACCAGGCTAAAAGTTCTCTAAAAATCCAGCATATTCCTGATGGGTTAACTGCAATTTCCAAGGGTTGGGCTTTTTCTAATATATATGTTTCCTTTAAAAAATGGTGAATGAATGTCAAAATTTTCCAACATAGATATGAGAATTAGGCACGCGAATCCAGATTTAGGTACCTAAGCTACAGAAGAGCAAGGGACTTAAGTGTATACCTAACTTTAAGCTTGTGTATAGTACCATTTATTATAAAAAGTGTGTGGATCAACTGGAAAAAGTCCGGTGGAGGTCAACAAAAGTGATTAGCAAAACAAACAAGGGGTCCTGTGGCATTTAAAAACTAAGAAATTTATTTAATTGCATGAGCTTTCATGGGAGAAAATCCCACTTCAACAGACATTTTGAAGTGTCATTGAAGCATCTTCAAAGCATCTGACACAGCTACCCCTCTGAAACTTGTCAAAAGTAATTGGAGGCTGGAATACAAGATTTACAAGGAGAGGTTGAGGGAATTAGGCTTGTATAGTCTAAAAAAGAGATGGATTAAATACTAGTCTTTAACTGTCTGATGGAGGGCTCCAGGGAGGTTGGAGCTAGGCTATTATCAGGGGCAGTAGATGACAGAACTAGGAGCAATGGTCTCACACTGCAGAGGGGAAGGTTTAGATTAGATATTAAAGGGAAAAAAAAAAATTAGGAGGTTGGTGGTGAAACACTACAGCGGGTTATCTAGAGAGGTGGTGGCAAAGCCATGGCTGGGATGATTTAGCTGAGGTTGGTTCTGCTTTAAGAAGGGAGTTGGACTAGATGACCTTCTGAGGGCCCTTCCAGCTCTAATATTCTGTACTGCCTTGGAAGGCCTTACAGGTACTACTGACATGTTTAACATTAACAGGAAAAATGTACATATCTCTCTCTGTGACACATTGTACCTCAAAGCAACACTCTTTAACCTCCATCTTCATCATTTGCACATGGATGCCATATTTTGTTCAAAGCATGACACATAAGATACCATAAGAAAAGTCACAATCTTCCGAAACTCAGTTTTCTGTCAGAATATGTATATTCTAGTGTGTATGAAGTTACGAGATTTTGCTCTATTGTTGCTATTGAAATATGCTGCAAGTTTGGGAGTTACCCACCCTAGTTATCCTGTGACAACAAAAGAGATAACCTACACCCAGGCAGGTCTTAAACAACTGTTGATCAATAGTGGAACAGTAAACAAGAGATTTACAAGTCAGTAAGAGACAGTTGCATGAGCATCATCCAGTGGGCATTGCTTAACTCTGTGACTCAGCAAGGTCCACCAGGACATGCCTGGGCCAGTTTCTTTCCAGGATGTGGATTAAAAGTATAAAATAAGGGAGAGTGGCATCATGAGACCCTCTTTCTCCTCCCTTACCTACGCTGAAGATACCATGAATACTGAGGAGAAAAAGACTTGAACTGAGGAGACTGGTCCCAGGCTGAGAAGGAAATTTGGCTTGTGTATTAAAAATTGTTGTACCTATGTGTAACATCTAGTGGGAAGCGAACAACTGTTTGATTCAACTTTTGCTTAATTTAAAAGCTTAAGATTTGGAATGCATGTTTGCTTTTCATTTTCTTCAAGTAATTGTCTCTGACCTCTCTGCCTACCACTTATAATCAGTTAAAATCTATCTTTTCATAGTTAATACATTTATTTTAGTATTTTATCCTGACCAGAGAGTTTGTCTAAAGTGTCTGGGAATTATGGTCAATCTTCCAAAGGCTAGTGTGCATCCTCTTTCTTTTGATGACATCATGAAATAATTATAAGCTTATGCTCTACAAGAGAAGGTCTCAAGCAGTGTAATATGACATATTAGTGGAATTCAAATCTGGACATTTAGGAGATTTGTTGGTCTTCTCCTGTATATGGTTCATGAGTGGCTTTGGCAGAGTTCATGCAGCTTAACAAGGCATGCCTCTGCATGCTGGTGGCTGAGATATAACATCGTCTGGAGAGGTTTGCTGCTTGTTATTGGTGAACTATTGTGAGAGAGTCCATGATGGAGAGTTAAGGGGACACAACAGTCCCATAGTTCCAGCTTGTACCACAGGAATCCTTTTGCACTCTTATCTTTTCATCAAAAAAATCTCAGAAAAAGGTCTTAATGAAGGAGAGCTGTGTTATTATCCCCATTTCACAGGTAGGAAAAACTGAGCACAAAGAGGAGACATGACTTGTCTAACGTTACTTGGCAGGTCAGTGAGAGAGTTTGCAATAGAACCAATGTCTCCTAAGTCCTACGCCAGATCTGGAACCATATATACGGAGTCTGGTTTCCTCAAACGCTAAGGCTATGCCTACACTAGGAAAAGTTAGTTCAAATTTGTTACTTTGAACTAATAAGTTCGAGTTTAGTTTGAACTAAACTTGAACTTATTAGTTTGCATTAACAATGTGGACTAATTCAAACTAACATGAGTTTGAATTATTCTACTTTGTTAATTTGAACTAACTACTCTTTGTTCAAACTTATTAAGTTCAAACTAAGAATTAGTCTCAGTCTCCACTGTGCTTAGGTCGAACGAACTATTCTCTTATTTCAAACTAACTGGTGGAAGAGTTTGAACTAAGCATTTATTAGTTTGAATTAAGGAATTCCTTAGTTTGAACTAATGAAAGCCTATTGTAGACAGGTACTAAGTTAGTTTGAATTAAGCCTCCTTAATTTGACTAACTTGCAAGTGTAGGCATGCCCTCAAGGATGTTCTACATGCTTCCTAAGATACACATACCAGGAATGGAGGCAGAACCATTATCTCTAGATATGGCACTCTTAGTGAAACTAGATCAAGACTCATAAAAAAATATCTATAAATGACAAATAGCACAAAAGGCATGTTTCTCCCAGGAAATAAAAGATCCACCAAAGTTCCTCCATATTCTGCAACATCAATGACCTTGTTCAGAACACCATACTCGCCATCATGAATGTCACCTACCTGTACACCAGAATCCCTCAGTATGACTGGATTGCTGGCTGCCTCAATTATCTACAAGACAATAGACAAGCCTTGTTTAGCCACCCCAAACACATTGCCAGACTCATCCTTTTTATCTCATCCATGACAACTTCACATTCAACTTCAAACACTTTGGGTACATCCACACAGGCTTCTTATTTCGAAACAACAGAGGTTGTTCCGAAATAAGAAGTGGCATGTCCACACGACGCAGCTATTTTGAAACAACGGGACCTGTTTTGAAGTAACAGCCATTATTTTGAAATCATGAAACCTTGCATCTAGTCGAAATAGCCATTCGAAACAACGGTGTTCGGACACGCTGTTTCAAAACAACACCATTGTTTTGAAACAACTGTTTCAAAACATGTCTGAATGGCCTTGTTTCGAAATAACCATTTTGAAACAACAGCTATTTCAAAAGCAGGCTTTCCCTTAATTCAAATTAACAAACTGTTAATTCAAATTAACTTATTTCAAAATAAGGACTTTATTTTGAAATAACTCATTTTGAAATGGGTTATTTCGAAATAATGATGTATGTTTGGACATAGCCTTTATCTAAACCATGGGAGCAACCATAATTGCATGGATGGTTCTCCAGTATTCAAAATTCTTCATGAGTATGAATTTTTGTAAAAATGCAACACAAAACCAAGGATATATGAAGATGTCTTCACTGCTGGCTCTATCATGATCAATGCAGTGGGATCACAGAGACCCATTCAGTAGATCCGAGATGGGCTCTCCCGTTGACATGAGTAATCCACCTCCCTAAAAAGAGTCGATGTGAAAGCATGTCCCATCCATGCACCACCATGCCATGATACGACAGTGTAAATACATCAAAGGGAGATAAGCAAGTTACATCAACCAATGGCAGCAGTGTAGACTAGGCCTAAGACACATCAATGATATTTTCATGCTTCAAGACCCTAATCTCCCCTTGCTGATTTCTGACACAACTTCAACAACTACTGCCCATCCATCAAACCCTTTCTAGAATACTCCCACACCAGCATCAGCTTTGTGGATATCACAGTCAGCTTCAACACTAGAACCCTGCAGACAAGTATACACACAAGAAATCCATGGATCATTACACTTACCTCCACTGATTCAGCAACTATCCCAGACATACCAGGAAAACTGTTATCTACAATCACGCTCACAGACATTACAGAATATAGTTAGAAGAGAAGGTCCAGAATACACACCTTAACATAGTTAAAATTGTCTTTCCCAAAAGAGTGTTCTCTATTAGAGAAGTGGATCATATCATGGGAGAGGCCATCCTAATTTCAAAATATAATCTACTTCAGTACAAGAAGGTGAACGCTGACTACACATCTCTACTTTTCACTTATGACCTCATAATGGAAACCATGTGAGGTATCATCAAACAACTTGTACCTGTAGTGTACCACTTCCTGAAAGTCCTCTTTCCTGAATCCCTCTTCTGGGCTTCAAACAACCTGTAAGTCTCATCAAGATCACCATCAGAAGCAAGCTCCTCATAGACCAGTACATACCACCTCAGAGCAGCACCAGATCATACCAGAAAAACCCATTCAAAACCTGAAGCCATATCTCCAGCTATGGTGATTAATATACCCCACTGCACATTTTTAAAGATCCATGAGTCCTAAATATGTCTATCACGATATGTGTTACAAAAGCAGTAAGAGTGCTGTGGCACCTTATAGACTAACAGATTTCTTCAAGCTTTAGTTTCGTAGGCTACTCAGAAGTGGGTTGTAGCTCATGAAAGCTTATGCTCAAAGAAATCTGTTAGTCTATAAGGTGCCACAGCACTCTCGTTGCTTTTGCTGTACACAGACTAGCATGGCTACTCCTCTGGAAAATTCTAGTATGTGTTACCTTATCCAGGGCACTAAATGTCCCAATAACAACTACGTAGGTGAAACTAGATGATCACTACACTTTTAAATGAACTAATGGAGAAAAAATTATTAAAAAGAAAAAAAAACCCAACTAAATCTGCTTTGTCCTATACCTACAGAGATGATCATTTGTCACTTTATTTTGAATGGTTTCTTGCCACCTGCGTTGCTAACTCTTCATGCTTCTCAGTCTATTTCATCTTGGATTTAGTTTTAACATGCTGACTACTTTTCCAAAACCTAAAAGAAGAGGTTTGTGGAACTAATGAGCTTCTCTCTTTCTCCAGTAGAAATTGGTCCTATAAAAGATATTACAACAGCCGCTTTGTGTCTCTAAACTAAAAATTTAAAAAAAAAAAATGGTGCCCCTTTTTGGAATCAACCTCTAAAATGTGGATCTGTATTTAAACCAACCACCAAATCCCAGTTATGTTCAGAGCCCCTGTTCTGATTAATCTTAATCCAATTGTAAATATAAATTACTACTCATAGTTTGATTTAATATTACATGGTCTGTCCATACATGTGGATTGATTGTGATCGATTCATTCCTTGGACTTGGATATGTTATTTTAGTCTTCTGATTCAGCTACTGATTAGATCATGCCTCATATATGCTAGTCACCATTACTGTGATAACTTTAAGAGTGATAGGATCATGGAACTGTAGCCCTTAAAGGGACCTCAGGAAGTCTATCCTCATGTGTTGAAACCAGATTAAAAATACCTAAACCATCCTTGACAGATGTTTGTCTAACCTGTTCTTAAAAACCTATGATGAGGATTCCACAACCTCCATTAGTACCTGTTCCAGTGCTTAACTAACCTTGTATTTGGAAAGCTTTTCCTAAGATCTAACTTAAATCTTGCTGCAGATAAGCTGCTTTCTTCTTAAGCTACTTTCAGTGAACACAGAGAACAAATCATCTACATCCCCTTTGGAACAATTCAAGGTATTACCTCATTTACCTTGCCTCTTTCAACAGTCTGTTACACACATAAAGGCTATTATCATATTACTTATCAGCCTTTGCTTCTCTAGTTTAAACCTGCCCAATTCTTTCAATCTAACCTAATAGGTCATATTCTCCAAATCTCTTATTATGTTTAACGCTTTCCTGGGGACTCTTCCATGTCTTTTTTATAGGTCCATGCTCAAAACTAGACACAGGACTCCAAATCAGGACTCCCTAGTGTTGGATAGATTGGAACAGTTATCTCTCATGTCCTACAGACAATCCTCCTGTTAATGAATCACAAGTCAAGTTAACTAACCCCTTTGATTTTGATTCAGTCAGACTGGTGGCTTTCTCTCAGTCCTACTGCTCAGACCTTTCTGGCCACCACTGGAAGTGTACAGCTACTGTTAAGCTCAAACCTTTGTTTTACAAAAGTGGTGTGTATATGAGAGAACAACTGGGTATTATAATGTGAGATCTCAAATGACCTGTGATTCTGCCCCTGTTGTTTAAGTACAGAATCTGTGTGTATTGCATACCAAACTCTCTCTCTTGCTAATAAGAATTGAAAATGAAGAGATATAAAATGATAACATATTCTTAGGTGGCTGATTAGGAATAAGTGGTGATGTCTCCTACAATTTGATTATATTTTGTTATTATTTATTTGTATTGTAATATCACCTGCTAGTCCTGATGGAGATCAGCACCTCACTCTGATAAGTGTTGCGTGTATTTAGGAAGAGAGATTTCCTGATGCAAAAGGCTTATGAGTATTAACTGGTAAGAAAAAGGAACATTTTCAGCCTAAAAATGAGACATGCAGGACCATACACAGAAAGGTTGAGGTAGAGTTAAGCATTTAACCCATGTCTTTGGAGTCCCAGGCCAATGACTTTGCCACAAGACCACTCTCCTTCTTAGTTGTTATTCCCTCAAGAGAAAAAATATAAAATCTCCCTTTAGACTTCCCTCCTAAGCATGTATTTTAGCAGCATGGAGTTGTAACAATCCTTTTTGGACAGATTTACTGCTGACAGCTCCTATTCTTTTTGCTCATCCTGACGAAAGTCTATTGTTGTAAATGCGAGGAGAATATGGCCAAACATTTTGGGATCACCAGCAGGAGCAGGAAGTAGGAGCAGGGCTAACTTGCTAAAACTAAGAAGAAATATTTTGCAAGGTATATTCAGAAATTCCCAGTGGAGTGGGGAGTAGAAAAGGCCAGAGGGGAAATGCATCTTTGGAGTAGTTTATGTATTCTAGGCCTGCTCATGGCCATGTTAGGGTGGAAAGCTCTAATTAGATAAGAGATGTTTGGCTAAGAGGCAGAAGTCTTAAAACATTAACTTTTTAAACAAGTAAATATGTTTGGAGTAAAAATTATTCTGTTATTGGAGGTACATTCTGGGTAAATCCATTTCCAGTTCACTGGTTTGCTTTGGATTACTGAATGCAAAAATAGTACCAGTTTAAGAGTCAAGGTTGGCTTTGTCCATTGCCTTCAATGTAGTCTCATGTCAGAGGCCAGAACTGGGCCTATATTTTAGGGGAAAAAAATGATGTCACTGATCACAGGAGCTACAGATATAATACTGACCTCACAGCTGTTCCCACTGAAGAATTAAATAGAGTCACTTTGGAGTCAATCCCATGTAAATTAGATCAGAATCTGATCCTACATTTTAAAATAGCAATACTAGGGCATGGGGAGGTTTAATGAAGTAATGCAAGCAAATGTGTATTTCACTATGCATTGCCTGTCTCATGGGGAGACTGTAATTTTAATATAGAGCTAGTTGGACAGTTTACTTTCAGGTGCACATGGAGGTATGGATAGCCGTGCTGCACCAGGAGCAGTCCGAGGAAGGAATTCTAACCAGATGTGGCATAGATTCCTTTTAGTATTCAGCCAACATTGCTGGCTAGCACACATGGGAAACGCAAGAGCACATACTCTCTGCTTCTCCCTGTCCCTCTTTCCCTGGCCAAAGATCATACTCTCCCCTTTCTCAGCTGCATTCAGACTCAGGATCTGGAAAGCCATATGTACCATGCCAGCTACGTCTAACATGGAGCTGAGGGCAAGCTTCCTGCTCTGGCTAAACAGATTTAGCTAATAGTACTTGAATTAGCATGCTAAAAACAGCAGTCTGGGCACAGCAGTATGGGCAGTGGCTTAGGCTAGCCACCTAACTGCAAGCCTGCCCAGCTCCTGAGGTCTGAGCTTGGGGGGTTAGTCCAAGGTTCTGTTCATGCTGCTATTTTTAACACACTAGTCTGAGTGGAGAGGCTTGCTCCCAGGTGTAGTATAGACCTATACACAGAGAGCATGCCTCCTTATGACCAACTGACAATATAGCTCCTTTTGTTTTCATCTCATTCATTCATTCCAGATTTCTAATTTGGCAGATGGTGTAGTCAGAAACGTGTCCATGGCCTAAATCCCTTTTTAGCCTCACCAGTGCCAATCTGGAAAAACTCCATGGAGGTCAATACCTTAGATTTTAACTTCTGTAACTGTGAGAAGAACTGGGCCAAGTAAGGCTGTGATGTTGTAGCATACAGGCCAAGAGCTACAGAGGAAAAAGCAACTAACAGGAGAGTGTAAAAATGCAGATCCTTTTTGAGCACCTATTTGACTTCTACCCTGCACATTTACTTCTGGCCTTCTCACTGATTTCAGTATGAGGGTCTGATGCAGTTCTGAAGGCAGCATGTAGTCTAAAATGATGGAGTGTATGGTTTGCAATTTGAAAACATGGTAGAAAAATATTTAAATTACAAAGAAAAAATCTTCGTACTGTACAGCAATTTTTCTAATCATCCTCTTTTTCCATACCCAGTTAGTTACTATTTTAATAGTAGTAGTAAATAAGAAAAGACAGACATTTTTAGTGTTTATTTATTAATTGTATTCTTGTAGTTGCCTTGTGCTAGGAGTTGTGCATACAAAGAACAAAAATAAATCCCTGCCCCAAACATGGAACAAAAAATATGGTCCCTCCCCTAGGGCTATGTCTATACTAGGACCTTAAGTCGACTTAAGCAACTTCCTGGCCACATTTGGAGTTCATTAAGTCGACATAAGCACTAGCTTCAGTCAGCTTAATAACTCCTGCCCTTAAAGTTAACTTAACAAAATGTGGCCATTAAAGTGAACTTAATAAAGTCAACTTAAACAAATGGGGTACATCTACACTATGTGTTTAAGTCAACTTAAGGGCCCTTAAGTCAACTTAAACAGAGCCCTGTCTACACTGCAGGGCAATAAAGTCGACATTAGGGTCCAGTAATGTCGACTTTATAAGGTCCACTTATAAAGTCGACTTTACTGCTAAGTTGACTTTATTAAGTCGACTTAAGGCAATGTGGACTTAGTGAAGTGGGGCCATTAAGTCAACTTTATAAAGTCGAATTAAGCCAGGAAACCCATTTAAAGTCAACTTTATAAAGTCGACTTAATGTAGTGTGCAGTCACTAAGTTGACTTAATAAGGTCTACTTAAAGTTGACTTTAAGTAGACCTTATTAAGTCAACTTAACCGAGCCCTGTAGTGTAGATGTAGTTTTAAGGAGCTTACATTCTAATGCTCCATTCTTGCAGACACTTCCATACAAATGTAACTCTGCATTTATGTTGTCTTATTAAACCAAATGAGATAGGACCTGGCTTTCTTATTACAAAAAGTAATTTTCACTTCTCACAAGCTCCCAACCTTCCTGTATGCTGTTCAACACAGTCTGAATATAAACAACTTTTTAATTTGCTGAAGTAATCTGACTGGAGCCTGTCACTCACACTTCTCCACATTTATTTTTCCCTTCCCTATTGTAAGTTTTCCATTTTCAAGTGTCCAACAAAGTGGAATTTCTCACAGAAAATCTCATGTCATAATTTGTTAGTCTTTAAAAGTGCCACAGGACTCCTTGTTTGTTTCACACAAGTTATACAATTTATGTAAATGTTTGAAAGGACAAGTGTTTAAATAGATTTTTCACTCCTCAGTCTAATGTGTATTTTCAATCCCATTATGTATTTCCCCTGTTATATAAATTACTATTTCCATTTGCTTGATTATTATGATATTATTGTATTAAAAATATTTAACAGACAAAAAGGCTTAAAAGATGACCATCAACAAACCTGACTCCAGCAATCACATGGTAATCAGTGAGAAAATAGACCTATTATTCTCAACAGGGAAGCCCCAGCTCAGGGAAGCATCCCTATTCAGGAGAGGACTTAAGCATGTGACTGAGTGCTTTTTAAATCAGTAAGACATGCTTTCATGCTTAAGCTCTGGGTCACAAACACATTTTGGGGGCTGATTCTCATTTATGCTAAAATTTCTTTACACAATCCTTTAAACTCACTTTTACACTGCTCTAGCAAGAGACTGTATGGCCATAACATAGACATACCCTCTACCAGGTTAAAAAAAACAACAAACAAAAAAACAACCCATGGTTTAACTAGGGTTGTTTTGAAATATCTTTGGCTTGCAATTTTTTGTTTACTTATCTCACAATATAAGGAAGAGGTTTTGAATGTAACTGTCTGATATGTTTGGTGGTGTTTGTTTGTCCGTATGCCACCTCTGGATGTCTTGGTTGGAAGCTGTTTTGCTCTTTATCTTACCATTGTTAAACTGAAACTTGCACACACACATTGGAGGAACTACTCAAAAAAAGAGCCTGTTGACTCACTCCATAAAGTTACTCAAATTGAATTTGAATTTGAATTTGCAGAATTTGCAGAATCATGCCCTTCAACCATAGTATCAGAAATAAAGTTGATCTTAGATACACTGCCCTTTCTTGATGGATAGCTTGTAAACCTTGCACCTGTGACTATCTCAGACCGGTGCTGGCAGATTTTGCATACTCAGACAACCTCTATATGCCTCTCTGGAGCCAGAATTGTCCACTCAGGTACTGGGGAAGAATTGTTTCAGTACAACACAAGGCTGCTGCCCTGAAAGCCACAGAGCAGAAAAAGCATCTTAGCAGTGAGAGTGCAGCCTCTCCAGAGATTGTGAAGTGCTAGCCTATGAAGCTCTGAATAGGCTGCTACAAATTAGAGCACCCCGTCAGCTTCTCTAAATTTCATATAAAGGCACTTTTGTCCTACGCTGCTCCCTGAGCTATACATTGTGTGCTGTACCTTGCTCTGCAGAGCAATATGGATCTGACTCAGAATTAAAACAAAGCAAAATCCTGGCTCCTTACTGCCCCAGAGAAGTTTCTGCTTCATTCTGAAAATGACACATAATCCTGAACTGTCACAGTTTGCATAGCACTGTATACATACTTTTAATGTTCATTGCAGCCAGAAGGCTTTCCTATTATGTTCAGGTTGCTGGCAATACCTTTCCATTGGTTCTAGGTGAAGTGGTAGCAAAATACCCACAATTCCTCCAGCCCCGCTACCCATTGTAGCATCAGCTATAGTAGCTGACAATGTAATTCTCATTCAGCAGCTGATTATAATTAAAAATATCAGAATAATTAAAGTCCTCAGCTTGACAAGCAGAGCCATAACTTTGCCTTCAGACATTCCTCTCTAATTAGTTAATTAATCCTAATGCAAATTATAAGCAATAATTAGTCAGCCAAGCTTGACATAAAAGTCTGCTGACTTACAGCTAAAAGGCTTTCTGGCTATTGGTTTGGAGTCTCTTAAGGTGTATTTTGTCCACTCACAGTTTCTGTGACCATGCTCTTGCTAACTTGGAGTCGATGTAGAGATATGCAAATTCATCTGCATCATAAAAAAACCACAGATGTAAAAACCTGTGCTGCCATTGACATTATGCTGTTTGCCTTAATGACTGGTACTTGCTACTTGCACTGAATATCAATACTTGTCATGAGATCTGAAGAAATTATATATATTTTCTGAATTTCACAGTCTCTGGTAAAATGTGTCTCCTGTTGGGTTATTCTGGACATGACACAATGTAAATTCCAATGTGATTCTGAGATTAGTGTATACTGTGATACATTGCTATCGTAAATGAAATCAAATTCTTTTGTAAAAAGATAACTGGTATCTGAGCTGCTTTTTTTTTTCTTTAGGTTTACCAGATGTGGAATCTGCTAAAGCAAGATAATTTGAATTATCGTCAGATAAATCAAGAGTGTGAATATTGCATTTCACATAGTGATGCTGTTAACCCTGGTATATTGCATTCCAAAGTGGAAGGGTTAATATATTACAGAAATGTCCTAGTTCAAAATTAACTTTTTTTTTTTTCAGTTGCTAAGTATACCCTGAAAGTGAGAACTAATGTATAGGAACTGTTTGTCCATTTATCTAGTTGAAGCACTGACTTTTAAGGCTTTCAGAACCTTTGTCTGAACATGCCTCAATTTAAATAGAACAATTACATCATTAAAAAGGGAATAAATGGCTTGGGGTCTAGAAATACATGGTGCTGAATGTCTCTTTTTATGCACTGACAATAAGGCTCAGATACTGCCCACAACACTTACCTTCATTGGGGCTCCTCTGATCTTAAAAGTTAAGCATGTTCCTATTAATAAAGCTTGGCTCTCAGAGAGCAGTTTTCATCAATATATCTCTATGGGTGTGTCCACTCTTAGGCAATTAAAATGATTTAAGTTAAATCAGTTTAATAAAATTGCTATAAAAATCATTAAATAGATTTAAGTTAAATCAATTTAACACGTCCCCACTAGAAACTCAAATTGAACTAACATCTCCATGGACAGGGCTTGCTAGTTCGATTTAGGAGAGGGGCACCATGGGAGGTGTGGCAAGATGGCCCCTTAAAAAGGTCCTGCCCCCACCCAATATGTAGAAAAAGGACAGCACCCTGGGAAGGAGAAGGGCAAAATGATAAATCAAAATAACAGTTAAATAGAAATAACACAACCACACAGCATTATTTCAAAATAACAGTTTCAATTTAACCATCATTTTGATATAATACTAAGTTTTATTATATCAAAATAACCTTCCTTATTTTGAAATAAGGAAACATAATGTGGACACGCAATCTTTTAAATCAAAATAATCAGTATTATTTTGATTTAAAGACTAAATGTGGACATACCCTAAGAGCTTTACAAAGAAGGTCAGTATTAACTCCACTTTATAGATGGGGACACTGAGGCACAAAGCAGTGAAGGGCTGTGCTCCTTGTTACCCACCAGGCCAACAGCTGACCCAGGATTAGTTTCTAGGTCATCTGAGTCTCTGTCCAGTGCTCTATCTATTCAGAAACACTGACTCCCTTAGTGTTTGTACGGTCACTGCAGAGGCATTTGTCCTTACACACTGATATTCTGTTGCTTTTTCAGGGGTCAGTATGCAATGTACCAAATACTTCAGTCTCAATACCAAAACACACTTAAAGCCTGTGTCTCACTTACAACTTTGAGACATAACCCCGAACACATTTGCTGCACTTGTTCCATAACATGAAAACTATCCTCCATTACCTGAACCTCCTGAACTCTGAGGGTTCAGATATGAGAAAACAAAACCTGTGTGATAAATTGCCACAAAACAAAAACCAATTTTTAATTTCTTCCTTTATTAAAATGTGAATTATAATAAATTATAATAAATAATAATTATAATAAACCTACCCTTAGCAAAACACTTATTTTGACCCGAGATGCGTTAGTTTGATGGTGCTGATATATCCAACATTAATACATAGGTACTGTAAGTATTTGGTAAAAAGACTTAAGTAGAAAGAGAGAGATTATTCAGTGGAAGATACTATGCATTTTATAAGCATCCACTTTTTGTTATTGCACCTCACAATCTGCATATTGCAATAGGAAGGATCAAGTCATTCAGCTAAATTCTCATGGACTTTAATGGGAGTTCTGAACTATTGGGAGAAAAAGAATCAAGGACTTGAAAGGATTGTTTGCTAATTTCAAATAAAGTATATCACTGGAAAACTTAGCACAGATATTCTGTTCACATTGTGTTCTCACTTCATGGATTTTCTCTGGATTCACTTCAGCGTTACCAAGCTCACAATCCATCCCACAGGATCTGAGTGTTATCTCACTACCATTGGTCATGAACATCACACCAGATTCCCTGCAATGGTGAGCTCTGCTCATCACACAAAGAGGGGCAAATCACTAGGGAAGTAGTTTGTTTCTATGCTCCCTAGACTTAGTTCTACATAGCTCCATCTTCATCATGGATTAGAGAAGCAGGGCACTGATCGATTTATGGTCCCTAGGGCTGTGTCTACACTGGCAATATAGGTTGAATTAAGGAGACTTAATTCAAACTAAATTAGTTGCTGTCTACACTAGACTTCCATTAAGTCAAATTAAGAAATTCCTTAATTCAACTTAATGAAAGATTAATTTGAATGAATAAGAATGGTCTGTTAGTTTGATCTAACTCTTAATTCAAGTCCTTAGTTCGAACTAAGGATGGTGTAGACCTGGATTAATCCTTAATTCAACTTTATTAAGGTTGAATTAAGGGCAGTTAGGTTGAATTAACAAAGTGGACTAAGTCAACTTAACTTTAAGTTATAGAATCATAGAGTTGGAAGGGACCTCATGAGGTCATCTAGTCCAACCCCCTGCAAAAAAGCAGGACCACTCCCCCTAAATCATCCCAGCCAGGGTTTTGTCTAACTGATAATATATCCAAAGATGGAGATTCCACTACCTCCTTAGGTAACCCATTCCAATGCTTCACCACCTTCCTAGTAAGGAAGTTTTTTTCCTATTCACCAATCTTGACCTCCCCAGTTGTAACTTGAAACCATTGCTCCTTGTTCTGTCCTCCATTACTACTGAGAAAAGCCAAGCTCCTTCCTCCTTGGAGCACCCCTTTAAGTAGTTGAAGCTTGCTATCAAATCCCCCCTCATTCTTCTCTTCTGCAGGCTAAAGAAGCTTAATTCCTTCAGTCTCTCTTTGTAAGTCTTGTGCTCCAGCCCCTTAATCATTTTTGTTACCCTCCACTGGACTCTAATTTATCCACATCCTTTTTTTAGTGGGATGCCCAAAACTGGACACAGTATTCCAGTTGCGGCCTCACCAATACTGAATAGAGGAGAATAATCACATCTCTTGATCTGCTGGCAACATTTCTGTTGATGCAGCCCAGTATGCCATTGGCCTTTTTGGCAACCAGAGCACACTGTTGATTCATATCCAACTTCTCATCCACCATGACCCCAGGTCCTTTTATACAGTGCTGCCGCTCAGCTGATCGCTTCTCAGCCTGTAGCAGCAAATGTTGGTGTGGTTTTTTTTGCTTTTTTTTTTGGTCTCAAGTGCAAGACTTTGCACTTGTCCTTGTTGAATCTCATGAGATTTCTCTTGGCCCCATGGCTCCAATTTGTCTAGGTCTCCCTGAATCCTATCCCTGCCCTCTGGCATGTCTACTGTTCCCCCCAGCTTGGTGTCATCCACAAACTTACTGAGTGTGCAATCTATCCCATCATCCAGATCATTAATGAATTAATCCACTTTGTTAATTGGACTTAATAAGTTTGAGTTTAGTTCGAATTAAAGTTGAACTTATTAGTTTGAATTAACAAATTCAACCTAACTTTTCCTAGTGTAGACATAGTATAAAGGATTATTTACTAGCTGAAAACTGAGAGAGCTCTGACTAGTTCTACTCCAGCCACTGATCCAGTCGTTAGACTGGAACTAAAGAGGTGGCAATGGATCTGGCTATAGGAGCTTTCCACCAGATAAGAACTCCATCCTGTCAAAGGGAATTCTCAGGGTGTTATCAAGAGAAGAATCAGGCCACTGTGAAAATAGTGCTTAATAATCTGTCCCTATTAGTTGCATTTTTGCATTCTCTAATTTAAGTCTATTTATATATTTTTTTTACTTGGCTTCCTCATGCTGTTTTTTTTTTATATAGGTTACCCCCACTCCCCCCAAAAAAGAAGCTTTGTGATTTTGGGGTGCCAGTAGAAAATAGGAGGCAATTCATCAGAGCCGAGGAATGAGGGCATTTTCTTCTTTCAGAATGAGTGTGTCTGACAGGGAGTCACTCTGTCGTGTCGAGGGGAGAATAGATTAAGCATTTTGGAATGCAGAGCCCAACAGGGAGAGTTAATCCTGTTCTCAACAATAGCAAATGTAATACGTACAAATGAGGGGAAGTATTATGCATGATTTTCCTCATTTTACATACAGAACAATATCTTATTTTCCAGCTTTTAATTCACATCTTCATTAAATAAAACTGTTCTAAATCTCTCTGTAGTGTGCTGTAGGTCTGAAATAGGACTGGAATCTAGACGGAGTTTTCTCCATGTTTGAAACAAAATTGTTTTAGTCAACAGGCATTGTATAGGAAAGGGAAATAAAAGCATAAAAAGTGATATGGCAAAGTTTTCAGACAATACAAAATTACTCAAAACAGTTAAGTCCAAAGTGACTGAGAAGAGTTAAAAAGAGATTTTCAAAGGTATAGCCGTGTTAGTCTAGTCCAGCAAAAAAACAACAAGGAGTTGTGTGGCACTTTGAGACTAACAGATTTATTTTTAAAAAGAGATCTCACCAAACTAGGTGACTAGGTGACAAAATTGCAGATAAAATTTAGTGCTGATTAATGGAAAAGAAAACACACTGTAAAACATAATCCTAACTATACATACAAATGATGGGGTCTAAGTGCGTTGTTACCATTCAGAAAAGAGATCTTGGAGTCATCGTGGTTAATTCTCTGAAAACATCTCCTCAAGATTCAGCAGCAGACAAAAGAACTAGCAGAACATTTGAACCATAAGGGAAGAGTTAGATCCTAAAACAGAAAATAAAATAATGCCATTATATAATTCCAAGGCATGCCCATATGTTGAATACTAAATGCAGTTCTGGTCGCTCCATCTTAAAGGATATGTCTACACTGGAGGCTCTGTTAAGTCAACTTAACAAGGTTAACTTTAAATCAAATTAAAGTTGACCTTGATAACTCGACTTAGAGAGTCATCATTCCAAACTCCTGTAGACTGCTTGCATCCACACTGGCAGCTTCTAGGTCAACATAATGCTTAAGTCGACCTTATTAAGTTGACTTAAGCCAGTGTAGATGAGGGATGGCCCATGTGTTGACTTAATAAGGTTGACTTAAGAGCTATGCCCCATCTACACTGGTTTTAGTCAACTTAATAAAGTCAACTTAAGCCTTAAATTGACTGTGAGAGGTGGTGTTATTAAGCTGATTTAAGGAATGTGGACAGGGCTTTCCCTAGGTCAACTTAAGGAAGGTTAAGTTGAACTAAGGCTCCAGTGTAGACATACTCAAAGATGTGTATTAGAATTGAAAAAAAACTAAAGAAAATGAGGAGAAAATTCAAGCTGTGGAACAGCTTCAATTTGAGGAGAGATTAAGAAGTCTGAGAATCTTCTGTTTAGAAAACAGACAACTAAAGGAGATACGATCAGCCACTGTGGGAAACAGGGATAGTAGGCAAGATGGACATTGGTCTTGCCAAACATGGCCTTTCTTATGATCTTAATATGTATTCTAGAAAGGAGTAGGTTTGCTTGGAGTCTCTGAAACTGAGGTTATCAGAGCATTCATTGGTCAAGTAAGGTGAGTTAGTGATGTGGCCTAGTGGACAATACACTCAAGAGAGATTCTGAAGACCTATGTTCAAGTCATATTTGTGATGCTGACCACATCACTTCTTTGTGTCTTTAGTTTTCTTCTGTGGAAGATCCTCTATGGAGCTTACCAGAATAGGGCCTTGGATTCAGTTGAGGTTTATAAGCAGTAATATAATAATAATAATAATAATTTCCAATGTTATAAATCTCCCACTTATAGTCCTGAAATTTTAGGCCATTAACATGTGACTACCCCAGATAGTGAATACTGCCCATTCATGAAACCCATATGAGTCTAACTAAGGATGACAATTTCCATGACACAAAAACACCTTACACTTGTCTTTGAGGGGGAGTCCTCAGTTGGTTTTTGATACAGTTTCCCACAGCATTCTCACTGGCAAATTAAGGAAGTATGGGTTAGACAGGTGGACTATAAGGTGGATAGAAAACTGGCTAGATCAACGGTTTCAGCGTGTAGGAATCAATGGTTCCATTCTAGCTGGCAACCAGTCACGAGTGATGTGCCCCAGGGGTCGGTCCTGGGGCTGGTTCTGTTCAACATTTTCATCAATGATCTCGATGATGGAATAGACTGCATTCTCAGTAAGTTTGCGGATGACACCAAGCTGGGGGGACCAGTAGACACGTTGGAGGGCAAGGACAGGATTCAGGGAGTCCTAGATAAATTGGAACAGTGGACCAATAGAAATCTTATGAGGTTCAATAAGGACAAGTGTAAAATCCTGCACGTGGGATGAAAAAACCCCATGCACTGCTACAGGCTGGGGAACATTCAGCTAAGTAGCAGCAGTGTAGAAAAGGACCTGGGGGTCATGGTGGATGGGAAGCTAGATATGAGTCAGCAGTGTGCTCTTGCTGCCAAAAAGGCCAATGGCATACTGGGCTGCATCAAAAGAAGTATTACCAGCAGATCAAGGGATGTGATCATTCCCCTCTATTCTGCACTGGTGAGGCCACATCTAGAATACTGTGTTCAGTTTTGGGCTCCCCATTACAAAAAGGACAGGGACATGCTAGAGAGAGTTCAGAGGAGAGCAACCAAAATGATTAAAGGGCTGGAGCACAAGCCCTATGAGGAAAGACTGAAAGTATTAGGTTAATTTCAAAAGGGATAGCCGTGTTAGTCTAGTCCAGTAAAAAAACAACAAGCAGTTGTGTGGCACTTTAAGACTAACAGATTCATTTTTTGCATGAGCTTTCGTGGGAGAAGATCCCACTTCCTCAGATGCTTCGAAGATGGGTGAACTTACAGAAAGGAATGAAACTAAATGCAAGGGGGTGTAAAACATAGGATCAGGTCATAAAGTAACAGCAAATCAGAGCAGTTTACAGGTTCAAACCATGGGAAGCCTGAATCATTAAGGACCTACAGCCTATTCTAAAAGATGATCCCTCTCTCTCTCAAGCATTAGGAGACAGACCACTCCTTGCTTATAGGCAGCCCCCTAATCTTAAATAGATACTCACCAGCAACTACAGATCTAACAACAAGAACATTGAAGCAGGCACACACCCCCGCAAAAAACCATGCTGCCAAGTCTGCCCACATATCTACACAACAGATACCATCATAGGTCCTAATCAAGCCTGCTACTCCATGAAAGGCTCATTTACCTGCTCATCCACTAATGTGGTCTATGCCACTATGTGCAAAAATGCCCCAACACCTTATATATTGGACAAACAGGACGATCGCTCCGTAAGAGACTGAATGAGCACAGAGCTGATATCAGAAATCAAAGAACAAAGAAACCAGTTGCTGAGCACTTCCATCTTCCTAATCACTCGATGATGGATTTGTTAACGACTGTCATTAGAGATATACCTGGGACATCATGACTTCAAAGAGAAACAGCTGAACTCGAATTAATATGCAAGCTAAATTCTGTGAAAGCAGGACTCAATCGAGACTATGGGTTCTTTTCCCATTACAAAGGGTAATTTGACTTCAGGCTTCCCATGGTTGGAGCCTGTAAACTGCTCTGATTTGTTGTTACTTTATGACCTGATCCTATGTTTTACACCCCCTTGCATTTAGTTTCATTCCTTTCTGTAAGTTCACCCATCGTCGAAGCATCTGAGGAAGTGGGATCTTCTCCCACGAAATCTCATGCAAAAAATAAATCTGTTAGTCTTAAAGTGCCACACAACTGCTTGTTGTTTTTTTACTGAAAGCATTAGGCTTATTTAGTCTGCAGAAGAGAAGATTGAGGGGGGATTTGATAGCAACCTTCAGCTACTTGAAGGGATGCTCTAAGGAAGAAGGAGCTCGACTGTTCTCAGTAATTACAGAGGACAGAACGAGGAGCAATGGTCTCAAGTTGCAATATTAGAAAAAACTTTTTTACTAGGAGAGTGGTGAAGCCTTGGAATGAGCTGCCAAGTGAGGTGGTGGAGTCTCCATCTTTGGAGGTGTTTAAGGCCCGGCTGGACAAAACCATGACTGGGATAGTTTAGTGCGAGTGGTCCTGCCTCCAGCAGGGGGTTGGACTAGATGACCTATGAGGTCCCTTCCAACCCTAGGATTCTATGATTCTATGGTTTAAAACCAACATTATTTTCTAATACTCCATCCTCCTGTCTGGCAGATATTATCTAAGGGTAGTCAGGGCAGGGGAAAGGAGACAAAAGCACATTTCTTTAGGATTATTACTGCTGCTTTGTTCTAGAGCAGCTCTGGGGCTACTTTAAATTAGTGTTGGGGCCCATTTTGTCCCTGACAAGCCCCCGGATTGAGGAAGGCAGCAAAGTGTTTTAAAGCTATTTCTTCTATCGCTTATGTGGAGCGTGAGTTCAGAGAAGCTCCTGATATGACACGAAGAGGGCGTAAGCTGTCATAGAGATTCCTCCTACTACTTAAACCATGTATGTCTTTAACTATTTACCCTTCGTTTAACAAGGAAATAAAAAATGTCACAATAAGCATGTTGTTCTATTAGGAGCAACTGCAGCTACTTCAGGTTAATTATTGTCAAGATCAGCACAAAGTAGCAAGGTGGCTATTAAATATTAGCCAAAGAGATATTTAACAGTTGGGTTCACCCATAACAGGGAACATTCTTTTCTTTTTTTTAAATCATCAAAAACTACAGATTTACTCAGAAGCTATTGTCTAAAATATTACATAATAGTGTTTTATTCTTCAGCATATGAATGGACATAATTGAAGATCAAATTGCATTCCTTTCTGGTGTTAAATGAGGCACCGTTTCTTCATAAGTAGCACTAGTGACAGGTAACTTTTGATGTGAATTGTTTTAATCCACCTCAGAGTTACAAAAAAAGATGCTATCATCACTGCATGGCACCAGATGAGAAAAGCTTTTCTAATCCAAGGGCTACAGCCAAATGACTAGTAGGGGTGTTGATTCTTTAGATAAAGAAAAATATTGATCAATGCACAGCAACATTGCAGACTGAAGATTGTTTCAACTATCGAATCTATGAATCTCACCTTTCCTCTGTAGTGTGGAGCATGGCTCACTTGCTGGTGGATTCGCTCTATCTTTAAGTCTTTAAATCATGATCTAAAGACATTAATAACTCAGTCATAGGTTAGAGGCTTATTGCAAGAGTGGATGGGTAAGGCTTTTATTTTTGTCCTTTTTTGTCCCACAATGGGGCAAGATGTCAGACTAGATAATCATATTGGTCTCTTCTGACCTTTGAGTCTGTGTGCCCATTAGTCATTTTAGCTGATTACTAGATTGCAAGGGCTTTGGGACAGGGACTATATGTGTATAGTCAGTCGCACTGTGGGGAACCATTCTATAGACACTGAATTCAAAAGAAAGCCCTTCATTGATTTCAGTTGGAACAGAATCAAGCCTTTGATTAGGGTGTTCAGATGTGACAGAAATAAATAATTGCCACTATTGTCTATTGAGCTATTAGATTCCATTGGAAAATAGCTAGTGTAGCAGAGCATCATTTACACTAACTTAGAGTATATCTACATTGGAGCCTTAAGTCGACTTAACCTTCCTTAAGTCAACTTAAGGAAAGCCATGTCCACATTGGGCTTTTCTTAAGTTGACTTAAACAATTGCTTAAGTTGCCTTAATAACTCCAGCCCTTCAAGTCGACTTAAGGTCATCTACAGTGTAGGCTTTGTTAAGTCAACTTAATAAAGTTGAGGTAACAGAGCCCTCCAGTGTGGACTTAGCTTTTAAGGAGATTTTGTTTAAGTCATAGAATCATAGAATCATAGGGTTGGAAGGGACCCCACAAGGTCA
>ML682055.1:1272071-1283785 GCA_007922195.1 Podocnemis expansa
ATAGGGTTGGAAGGGACCCCACAAGGTCATCTAGTCCAACCCCCTGCCAAAAAAAGCAGGACCACTCCCATTAGATCATCCCAGTCAGTGTTTTGTCCAGCTGGGCCTTGAACACCTCCAGAGATGGAGATTCCACCACCTCCCTAGGCAACTTATTCCACTGCTTCACCACTCGCCTAGTAAGGAAGTTTTTCCTAATATCCAGCCTGGACCGCCCCAGCTGTAACTTGAAACCATTGCTTCTCGTTCTGCCCTCTGTTACTACCAAGAACAGTCGAGCTCCCTCCTCCTTGGAGCAACCCTTCAAGTAGTTGAAGGTTGCTATCAAATCCCCCCTCAGTCTTCTCTTCTGCAGGCTAAATAAGCCTAGTTCCTTCAGTCTTTCTTCATAGGGCTTGTGCTCCAGCCCTTTGATCATTTTGGTTGCCCTCCTCTGGACTCTCTCTAATTTGTCCATGTCCTTTTTGTAGTGGGGAGCCCAAAACTGGACACAGTATTCCAGATGTGGCCTCACTAGTGCAGAATAGAGGGGAATGATCACATCCCTCGATCTGCTGGTAACACTTCTTCTGATGCAGCCCAGTATGCCATTGGCCTTTTTGGCAGCAAGAGCACACTGCTGACTCATATCCAGCTTCCCATCCACCATGACTCCCAGGTCCTTTTCTCCAGTGCTGCTATTTAGCTGATCACTCCCCAGCCTGTAGCAGTACATGGGGTTTTTTCGTCCCAAGTGCAGGATTTTACACTTATCCTTGTTGAACCTCATGAGATTCCTCTTGGCCCACTGCTCCAGTTTGTCTAGGTCTCCCTGAATCCTGTCTCTGCCTTCTAGGGTGTCTACCGTTCCCCCCAGTTTGGTATCATCTGCAAACTTACTAAGTGTGCAATCTATCCCATCATCCAGATCATTAATGAAAACATTGAACAGAACTGGCCCCAGGACCGACCCCTGGGGCACACCACTTGTTACTGCCTGCCAACTTGACATGGAGCCATTGATTCCTACACGCTGAAACCGTTGTTCTAGCCAGTTTTCTATCCACCTTACAGTCCATGCATCTAACCCATACTTTCTTAATTTGCCAATGAGAATGCTGTGGGAAACCGTATCAAAAGCCTTGCTAAAGTCAAGGTATATGACATCAACGGCTCTTCCCGCATCCACAAATCCAGTCATCTCATCATAGAAGGCGATGAGGTTGGTCAGGCATGATTTACCCTTGGTAAATCCATGCTGACTGTTCCTGATTACTCTACGTTCCTCCAAGTGTTTCAGGATGGATTCTTTGAGAAGCTGCTCCATGATTTTTCCAGGGATTGAGGTGAGGCTGACAGGTCTGTAATTCCCTGGATCCTCCTTTTTGCCTTTCTTGAAGAGAGGTACTATATTTGCTTTTTTCCAGTCCTCTGGCACCTCCCCCGTTCGCCACGAGTTTTCAAAGATAATGGCCAACGGTACTGCTATCTCATCAGCCAGCTCCCTCAGCACCCTCGGATGCAGTCAACTTAACAAAGCCTCAAGTGTAGACATATCCTAATTAGAGATGTTAGAGCTGGAGTTTGTGGTACTTATTCAAACTAAACTCTAGTGACAAGGCTTTGAGTTTCTGCTGTTTAGTAGTTCAGATGAGACTGAACCAGATTTTGAATACCCCATAGATTGACCTGAAACAACACTGTTATTATTAACATAGGGGACAGCTGCAAACTTCAAGTATGTCTCCTGATTCATATTCCTAAATTCAGGAATGACAAAATTTAGGCTTTGGTGCTAATCTTAAAGGTTAAATAATTATCATAACTCACAGACCCACAAACTTTTTTCAGAACATTAGCTTTCCCTATCATAAATCATACAAAATGAGGGTTGGAAGTGACTTCAGGAGGTCATCTAGTCAAACCCCTTCTCAAAGCAGGACCAACCCCAACTAAACCATCCCAACCAGGGCTCTGTCAAGCCAGGGCTTAAAACCTCTGAGGATATTGATTCTACCACCTCCCTTGGTAACCTTAACCAATCTTTCAGTAATGTTTTGAATGTACTTCAAAGAATAGACAGAGCTGCAGGATTGGTCTTATTTTATCTGAACCAGTTACCCATCCCTTTAGACAAGAGAATCAGGTGAATGCCTGACAATTCAATCCTTTACTACAAGCATTTTGGAATGAGTGCATCAAAGGGCGTTTAACTGGGTGGAGGGGGAACTGCCTGGTAGACAGTGGCATATCACATGCAGTGTGCATGTTGAAAAACAGATTAGCTTAACAACTATAGTAGCATGTCCAGTTGCATATCCGGAAAGTGTGCCAGCTGGCCACAATCATTCTAAATGCCCCAAGAAACTGGGTGAAGTACGTTTGTCAAATGGGATTAATTGTTATCTCAGGGCACATTCCTGCAGTCCTCAGGACCCAATCCTACAGCACTCACTCAGGCAAAACCTCAATTAGGCCAAATCCTGCAAGATGCTGAGTTGACCTGGATGACATTTTTTCACCATTGTTTTTCCTGAATGATGCATATTTAGTTCAAAAGAAATGTTTTAAAAATTTGCATTAGCTTTGAAACAAAATAAGAGTAAAACATTGGAAATGTCAAAATGAATCAAAATGAAAACTTTAATTTGTGGGCTAGACTCACAAGGGTCTTTGGGCACCATTCACAAAACTGGAAGTGATGCCCCCCTGATAACCCAGTGGTTAGCACACTCATGTAGGACAAGCATGTGTAATTGCTCTCCAGAAAGGGATTTGAGCCAAGGCAACTCCCCCCACCAGACAAACACCCTTGCCACCAAGCTACAAGATATTTTCAGTTATAACCCACATCGTCTGTCCCAATGCCTATGTCTACATCTAGAATTTTAGTTTGGATTTGCTAGTTCGAAGTAAAGAAGCCCAAGGTTAGTCCTAACCAACGTCAGGCTAGTTCAAACTAACTGTGGACTTTTTAGTTTGAACTAACTGCGTGTTTTAGTTTGAGTTAATGCTTAATTCAAAATAGAATGTGCTGTTAGTTCAAACTAATGGCTTAGTTTGAACTTCTTTAGTTTGAATTAACCCTTAGTTCGGGTCTTGTCCCTGCTTAGTCTGAAATAAAGTTCCAACTAAGTGCTGAAGTCCGAACTAACATTGAACCCAACTAGTTTGGATTGAGCTTTCCCTAGCTTAAATTTCTTAGTTTGGACTAGGCGAAGCCTAGTGTGGCCATGGGCCAAATTACTCCAGACTAAGCCTCCTTAGTCCAGACTAATTTGGCAGTGTAGATGTAGCCAATGAAGCTTTTCTACTTTATCTATATCTATATCATCTATCTATTTTTTTTATTGGACTAGAATTATGATCTACAGTCACCTATCCCAAGAGGATTCCCTAACCATTGGGTTAGACAGTCATTCCCAGTCACTTTTTCTGACCCACTGACTATTCATTTATGTTATACAAAGTAGACAATCTTCACCAGAAGAGATTGAGAGGGCCAGCCCTAGAAAATAGTCTGTTTAGAGCATTCAGCTTAGCAGAAGACAATCTGAGTTTAAGACCCTGCTGCAGAAGGGGGGTTCAGATGTACACCTCCTGGGTGAGTACTTTAACCAGAGGGCTAACGCTTGTAAGGATGAATCCTCCTGATGGGTTTTCTGAATGTAGACCTTCATTTTTCTTGTTAAAAATATCTCCCCAAAATGGAACAAACTGTTCTATTTTGGGTCAAAGGTGCAAACTGGAATTTAGACTGGGCCCTGATTCTCCATAGACTTGCACTTTGATCATTCATCTGTGCAAGGCTGATTAGAAATGAGTGCCTAATCTACTAGTTCATATTCCTTTGCACATCCATAAATACCTGTACTGTAATGAATTAGGCCCTGAATTCCTGAAATGTGGTGCCTAGATGTGGACATGATATTCCAGTTGAAGGCCTAATCAGCATAGAGTAAAGCAGAAGAATTACTTCTCCTGTCTTGCTTACAGCACTCCTGCTAATACTTCCCAGAATGATGTTTGCTTTATTTGCAACAATGTGACACTCTTGACTTATATTTAGCTTGTGATCCACTATGACCCTCAGATCCCTTTTTCACTAGAAAGATACTAACAGGAAGTTCGGTGCTGAGTTTCTGTAAGACCCATTGATGCCCCTGGGAAATGTGGGTGCTCACGAGCACTGAAGTAGTACCTATTTCCCAATATATTCTAGAGCTAGGATCTGCCCATCTGAAAGATTCCATGAGTATTTATTGCTCCCACAGATAGTCTTTTGTCTCTTCCTCTTGATAACTGGAATTGGCACTGTTTGAAATGTGGCTATTACGGGTTCTCATTTCACCACTATAAAAAAAGTCCACTTTGATCTCGACCATAAATAGGTTACATATAAATGCAAGCCAGGAACAAAAAACCTATTCTGACTAAATAAAGCCCATGAAAATCTTTTGAGCATCAGATTAAAAAAAAAAGTCTTTAGGTCTTGAATCTGCATCTCTGTCTGTGGTGCTTTTATCTGCAGGCCTGAGTTCAATCATGAGACCACCTGCCCACAGAAGAGATGGAAAATGCTAAGGACTATTGAACACTCTGCAAATTTTCACAGAAGATCGGCATAAAGTTATATAGCACAGGTGTTTAATTATGATGCATCAGGAAAACCCATTGCGTTCAATGGTCCTCAGACTCATACTCCCGCCTGAGCAGTGGTATCATGTTAGTGAAATAGGTTGCAACAGCAATCATGGTGGAATATGGTCTTGTCCCCAAACTGCTCACAGGCTTTTCTTACTCTGCGTGGTAGAACTGAGCTCATTGCCAAGAAGCCACAGGTTACTACTGCAAGAGCAGGAGCAGCATGTGAGATTATAAAATGCTCTGGTGTTACCTCACATAGAACTGGAGGGTTCCTCATGAACAGTCTTGATCAACAAGCAAAGCTGAGTTCCTGTGACCTGGCATATGAATGAAACATCCTATAATTCATGGGAGTGAAGTGGATATTGCCCTACTGGATGCACTAATTGAGCCCCTGTGACAGGTACAGTGATGTAGTCATAAAATTGTAGAATTGGAAGGGACCTCAAGATGTCTTCTAATCTAGTTCCTAGCACTCATGTTGAAACCAAGCTTTATCTAGATCATGCCTGACAGATGACCACGCAACCTGTTCTTAAAAATCTCCAGTGACAGACTCCGCAACCTCCCTAGGTGAGTTATTACAGTGTTTAACTAGTCTGAGAGTTAGAAAGATTCTCCTAAAGTCTAACCTAAACAGCTGTTATTAAAGTTTCAGTCCATTGCCAGTTGTTCTATTCTTAGAAGTTAATGTAAATATTTTTGTCCCTTCTCATAAAAATCTTTTATGTACTTGAAAATTATTATCATGTCCCCATCAATCTTCTGTTTTCAAGACTAAACAAATAATTTTTTTTTCCATCTCCCCTCATAGATCATGCTACTGGAATTTTGATATTTTTTGTTGCCTTCCTCTGGACTTTCTTCAATTTTCCCACATCTTTCCTGAAATGAGGCACCCAGAACTGGATGTAATATTCCAGCTGAGGCTTAATCAGTGCCAAGCTTACCACACTCTTATTAATAAACACCAGGATGATGTTGGTGCAGTTGGTTTCTTTTCCTTTTTATTTTTTTCCCATCAATGTGACTCTCAGGGTGTGTTCACACAGCATTCTTATTTTGAAACAATGAGGTTGTTTCGAGATAAGAATTGCCATGGCCACATGACGCATGGCCATTTCGAAACAAGCAAACCCCTTGTTCCGAAATGGCAGCCGTTCTTTTGAAACAGCTTAAACCTGGTTTCCCTTCGAAACAGCGTTGTTTCGAAACGGCTCGTTTCGAAACAATGCCAGCGGGACATGCTGTTTCGAAACAATGGCTGTTTCAAAACAGCATTTGACCATTATTCCCAGGGTTCTCAGCACCCTGGGAGGAAGGGCTGCCCCCTCAGCACCCTGGCCAGGGAACCCTCAGCACCTTGGCCAGGGTGCTGAGGGTGTCCCCTGGCCAGCAGAGGGGGACTGCAGGCACCTATAGAGAGCAGCGCAGCTGGGCGCTGAACCCCGCCGGTGCGTGCAGAGGGGGACTGCAGGCACCCGCGGGGTGAAGTGCAGCATGTGCCTCACCTGCGGGGGTTGCGCTTCACCCCGCGGGTGTTTGCAGCCCCCTGCAGACACCCGTGGGTTGAGGCGCGTGGCTGTGCCTCACCCTGTGGGTGCCTGCAGTCCCCTCCCCAAGCAAAATAACATGTCCACACTGTGGACATACTATTTTGCTCCCTTATTTCCAAAGACACCTTTTTTGTCTTTGGAAATAAGGTGTTTCAAAATAACCATTTATTTCGAAACACCTTGTTTCAAAACCTCTTGTTTCGAAACAAGCCCTCTGTGTGTGAACATAGCCTCAGATCCCTTTGGGCAGTACTCCTTCCTAAGAGGTCATTTCCCATGCTGTACCTGTGCAACTGATTGCTCTTGCACAAATGAAGTACTTTGCATTTGAACTTATTGCATTTTATCCTGTTTATTTCAGAAAATTTCACCAGTTTGTCCAGATAATTTTGAATTTTAATCCATTCATCTAGAGCACTTACAACATTCCCCATTTGGTATTTTCAGCTTAATGAGGTATTTGTTCTGTTCTCTGCTATGCTATCAACTTTCCGTATGATCTTGGTCAAGTCATTTTGGCTATGTCATAGAATCACAGGGTTGGAAGGGACCTCATGAGGTCATCTAGTCCAACCCCCTGCCAAAAAAAGCAGGAACACTCCCGCTAAATTATTCCAGCTAGCGTTTTATTGAGCCAAGCCTTAAACATCTCCACAGACGGAGATTCCATCACCTCGCTAGGTAGCCCATTCCAATGCTTTACCACCTTCCTAGTAAGAAAGTTTTTCCTAATATCCGGGCTCGACCTCCCCAGTTGCAACTTGAAGCCATTGCTCCTCGTTCTGTCCTCTGTTACTACTAAGAACAGTCGAGCTCCATCCTCCTTGGACCATCTCTTCAGGTAGCTGAAGGTTGCTATCAAAGCCCCCCTCAGTCTTCTCTTCTGCAGGCTAAATAAGCCTAGTTCCTTCAGTCTTTCTTCACAGGGCTTGTGCTCCAGCGCCTTGATCATTTTTGTTGCCCTCCGCTGGACTCTTTCTAATTTGTCCATCTCCTTTTTGTAGTGGGGAGCCCAAAACTGGACACAGTATTCCAGATGCGGCCTCACCAGTGCCGAATAGAGGGGAATGATCACATCCCTCAATCTGCTGGCAATACTTCTTCTGATGCAGCCTAGTATGCCATTGGCCTTTTTGGCAGCAGGAGCACACTGCTGACTCATATCCAGCTGCCCATCCAACAGGACCCCCAGGTCCCTTTCTACAGTGCTGCTACTTAGCTGACCGCTCCCCAGCCTGTAGCAGTGCATGGGGTTTTTCCGTCCCAAATGCAGGACTTTGGACTTGTCCTTGTTGAACCTCATGACATTTCTATTGGCCCACTGCTCCAATTTGTCAAGGTCTTCCTCTCCCTGCCCTCCAGCATGTCTACTGTTCCCCCCAGCTTGGTGTCATCTGCAAACTTACAGAGAGTTCAATAAATCCCATCATCCAGATCATTAATGAAAATATTGAACAGAACTGCCCCCAGGACCAACCCCTGGGGCACACCACTTGTTACTGGTTGCCAGCTAGACATGGAGCCATTGATTCCTACATGCTGAAATTGTTGATCTAGCCAGTTGTCTATCTGCCTTGCAGTCCACACATCCAACCTATACTTCCTTAAATTGGGAAACCGTATCAAAAGCCTTGCTAAAGTTGAGGTATATCACATCAACAGCTCTTCCTGCATCCCCAAATCCAGTAATCTCATCGTAGAAGGTGATGAGGTTGGTCAGGCATGATTTAATCTTGGTGAATCCATGCTGACTGTTCCTGATCATTTTATTTTCCTCCAAGTGTTTCAGGATGGCTTCCTTGAGAATCTGTTCCATGATTTTTCCATGGATTGAGGTGAGGCTGACAGGTCTGTAATTTCCTGGATCCTCCTTTTTGCCTTTCTTGAAAATAGGCTCTATATTTGCTTTTTTCCAATCCTCTGGCACCTCCCCCGTTCGCCACGAGTTTTCAAAGATAATGGCCAACAGTACTGCTACCTCATCAGCCAACTCCCTCAGCACCCTCGGATGCAGGTCATCCGGCTCCATGGACTTGTGCATATCCAGCTTCTTTGGGTAGTCCCTGACCTGACCTTCTGTCAGCAAGGGCCTCTCTTCTCTCCAATCTGCCATGCCTAGTGTAGTGGGCTGGGAGCTGGTCCTCCCTGTGAAAACTGAAGTAAAAAAAGCATTGAGCACTTCAGCCTTTTCCTCATCCTTCATCATTAGGATACCTGCACTATTCAGTAAGGGACCTACACCAGCCCTGCTCCTCTTCTTGTTATTGACATACTTGTAGAACCCCTTACTGTTATCCTTCACATCCCTTGCTAGGCACAACTCCAATTGTCCTTTGGCCTTTCTGATTTTATCCCTGCAGTCCTGAGCAATATCTTTATATGCTATATATGTCTATCCTAGCAAATGACTCTGGTTTAAGGAGGCTTGATCTGGACTAGTTTGGCCCCTGTCTACACTAGGCTTTGCCTAGTTCAAACTAATTTGGATTTATTTATTTATTTATTTTGAATTAAGCAAAGCTTACTTTGAACTAGTTGAACAGTAAGCAGCCATGCTAGTTTGATGTAGCCATGCTTTGTCTAGTTCAAACTAAAAAGTTAGTTTGAGCTAAAAAAAAAAATGACTACTTAGAACTAAAAAGCTGCAGTTTGTTCAAACCCAAGATTAGTTTGAACTAACCCAGAGCTGCTTAGTTTGGACTAAGGAAGCCCAAACTAAGCTTTCTAATGTAGATATAGCCTTTGATTCTGCATCGGTAGACCTATGAACCAATGAGGTGACCATTGACTTCAACAGGATCTATGTGTCTACAGAGGTCTGTTCATACATAGCTAGTTGAAGGTTAAACCTTGCTGATGAAGTGTTTACTAATAGGAATTACAATTCCCATAAGGCACCATGAAACCTCAGCCATGGGGGTACCCTAAGCTAGCACAGTGCCTTCTGGAATTTTAGTTCTGAGTCCCTCATGTCTCCATTAACTCATATGGGCCCTGCTCCATGGTCAAACCGCAGCATATTATGGCACATGTAGTTCACCCATGGAGAAGGCCTATATGGCTTAATGGGGACTTTAGAAGCCCAGAACTACAAATCCCAGAAGACACTATTCTAGCTCAGGCCAAAGAAGGAATTAATGTTTATTAGAAATGAAATGTTTAGTTTCTGGTTGACAACTAAAATAGCAAGCTTTAATCTAGGAAAATGTCAAAATGTTTCCTCTTGATCATGTCAATTTACATTTTTCTGAAATTTTCATTTCATGAAAATGTGACATTTTGATCTTTTTATTCTAATTCAGCATGGAAATAAATGTCTGAAATATCTAAATTTCCTGCCAGATCAAATTCTGTTTTCTTTCATTTTTCCTGTGCCTTTTCTCCCAAAGTATGCAATGAGGAGGATATTTCCCTAACTCAGAGGGGTTTTTTGAGAAGAAACTTTTATGTCTGTGAGGTGCTCTGATACTATGATGAGCCCCACAGTGAAACCTATAAATAAAACAAATAAAAATCACACATAAAACAGTATATTTGACCCAAAACTATAATCTGATAAGCATAGTCATTCAAAAATGAATGTGGTTTGGTCCAAAAGACTTGCAACACTTACCAAACCTTTTGGCAAATATGATTTGAGTTTAAAGTTTGTGATGACATGCAAAACCTGGTGAGGATGGCCTGATTTTAGTCTTCACTATTGTGAAATTTTGACCTGCTTTAAAAAATACTGAGCTCTTGAAACTTGAAACCTTCCCTTGAACTGATCTTATTTTGCATGATGGAAAATTTCACTGAGGTTATTAGCTAGTCAAGGCAAGGGCATTTGGTATGTTATGCCAAGAAGGAACCGCCCATGCCTTTAGACTCATATGTTGTGATCTGAGTTACCCTATAACTCACAATAAGGTAGTAGTAGTCTATCACATACAGAGTCAGAGAAGTGACTTTTTTTTTTGACGGGGGACCTTAAAAAACCAAAAACAAGCATACAAAAAACACCCCAAGTCTTTGCAAAGCTCATGATAGGTCTGTTGTTTGAGATCTGGGCAAAGAGATACAGTGTTGGGGAGGTTTGTGGAATCCTGTTTGATATTAACCAGTTGACTGCTTCTTAGTACGATCTCAGGAGACACTGATTTCTGTAAAGAAGTGACAATTGTTGTATTTTTTGTCTGTGTATGTGATGTTAATCTCATGTTTATTTATATGTGTAAAGATTTCGTTATTTACATTTAAATATTCATAATATTTTTACATAAGCAGCCAAAATACTTTCATTTCCACCCTTTAGGAGCTAGGAAATTTCATTTTATCAGGTAGGCTTTATTCTCTATTCATATTCATATTCTTTGTGGAAAAGATGCTCTGATTTTTCACTTGTCTAGATGATATTTACATAATGTCCTAAATGAGTCATGGAATCGTAGAAGATTAGGGATGGAAAGGATCTCATGAGATCATTTAGTTCATCTCCTTGTTCAAAGCAGGTCTCTCCCCAACTAAATAATCCCAGCCAGGGCTTTATCAAGGCAGGCATTAAAAGCCTTTAAGGGTGGAGATTCCACCATCTTCACAGGTGACCCATTCCAGTGCTTCACAAACCTCTTACTGAAAAGCTTGCTTTATATCCAATCTAGATACACCCCCACTGCAACTTGAGATCGTTGCTTCTTGTTCTGCCATCTACCACCAGCAAAAACAGCCTAGCTTCATCCACCTTAAACTCCCTTTTAGTACATTCTTCTCTTCTGCACATTAACAAACCAGTTCCCTGAGTCTCTCTTTGTAAGTCATGTGTTCTGGCCCCTTAATAATTTTTGTTGCTCTGTGCTTCACTCTCTCCAATTTGCCCAGATCCTTTCTATAGCTGGGAGCCCAAAACGGCACACAATATTTCAAATGTGTCCTCACCAGTGCCAAATAGGTGGCAAATATTAAATTTTGATCTGTTGGCAGTGCTCCTACTAATGGAAACCAATGTGTTGTTACCCTTCTTGGCACTAAGGGCACACTGTTGACTCATATCCAGCTTCTTGTCCAGGGCAACTCCCAGGTCTTTTTTCTGCAGAACTGCTGCTTAGCCAGTTGGTCCCCAGTCCGTAGTAGTGAATGGGATTCTTCCATCCTAACTTCAGGACTCTGCACTTGACCTTATTGATCCTCATCAGATTTCTTTTGGCCCAATCCTCCAATTTGTCTAGGTCCCTCTAATTCCTATCCCTATTCTCCAGCATTGAGCCTGGTGATATAGACAGCTTTCTATCCACCTTATAAACCTTTCATAGAATCATAGAATCATAGGGTTGGAAGGGACCCCACAAGGTCATCTAGTCCAACCCCCTGCCAAAAAAAGCAGGACCACTCCCATTAGATCATCCCAGTCAGTGTTTTGTCCAGCTGGGCCTTGAACACCTCCAGAGATGGAGATTCCACCACCTCCCTAGGCAACTTATTCCAATGCTTCACCACTCGCCTAGTAAGGAAGTTTTTCCTAATATCCAGCCTGGACCGCCCCAGCTGTAACTTGAA